>PVJH01009688.1:0-78084 GCA_004026705.1 Nesogale talazaci | reverse complement strand
ATGCATGTCTATGAAATTTGTTCCTCTAGCCTACCTGGACTAACACACATGTCTTTGTGAATGAGGCTATGCAAACCGAAAGTTGAGTTACTGTCCTCTTATACTGAAGTCCTAAGCTGCCAAGCACAGTGACTCCAGTCACTGTGAATCCCATAAGGTGTTTGGTTATTACCAAAAATTTTCATAAATTTGTCTCAGGTTTGCACTTCTAGACATCTTTATACCACATACAAAGAAATATCTAAAAATACTCTAACAAACCTGTGTATGCTGTGGCTGTCTTTTCTTTCATCAACCCTACTTGTTCTGCTTGCATGTCTGCCTATGTATCTACTTATAGGTTATTGATTTTTTATTACCAATGCTGCAGGATTGTGTAGATCTTGCATATATTTTTGTAGTCTGGCTCTTGTGACCTTTTCAGTGGCCCCCCAACTTTATACTGCCTTAATGATTGCTTACATTGATGTAATGTAATCTCTCTTTTCTTTGTAATCTCTTTATTATCGATCCCCACCCCCTTGCTTTCCTCTTCCCCCAAGGTCCATCAAAGGTATTTCTTGCTGCGTGTAAGTCTTTCTGTGATGTTTTATATTAGTGATTCCATACAATATTTTCATTTTCAGGATTAACTTCTTTCACTCCATATAATGTCTAACAGGTTTTTCTATATTATGAAGTGTTTTGCTGATTTGTCATTATTTTTTAAAGTTGGATAGTATTCCCTTGGAATACTTGGAATTCATTTGTTTATCCATTCCACCTTTGAAGGTATTTGTCTTGTTCCCATCTCTTTGCCAATGTGAACAGTGCTGCGTGAGCACAGTTTTGCATGTAATCATTTGTGTCCCTGCTTCTGCTTCTTCCTTCAGATATGTACCTACTAGTAGTGGGATTGTTGGATCAAATGATATTTTTGTTTCCATTTTAAAAGAAGCTCCATACCATATTCTTGTCCACAGTTATTGCACAATTCTACAGTTACACCAGCAGTCTGAAACTTTCCATTTCTCCACACCCTTGGCAGCTTTTTGTTTGGTCTGGTTTTTGTTTTGTCTCATTGCACTGTGCTACTACTACCAAGTGGGGGTTTAGTCCTGTCTCAGTAATTGGCTACTAAAAAATTGAACTAGGGATTTGATCTCTAAACTTCTGTTTTCTCATCTGGGAAATATGGGTAGTAAAAATACCAGCCTCCCAGCATTGTTCTGAGAATAAAATATGTCCCTAGATATAAAATGCAAACCAAAAGAACAGGTTTTTCACATTTCTTCCTTTGTACATTTAGTGTAATAATAAATTTTTCCTCACAGAATAGTGGTAGGAAGCTGTAGCTTTCTGCTGTAGTAAAACATATCAAAGCCTGGGGAAACCGATGCTGCAGTTCTCCTCAGCGCTGCAGTGTGTGCACATGCTGGACTTGGCTTGGCAGCCACTAGATTGTAGCTTTGTTTGTAAGAATGACCACAGGTAAAATATGTAGGTAAGTTGTGTAGCGTATATTCAATAGCTATTAGCTAAAAGGGTAATATGCATGAAAATCCATTTTATTGACTAAAAAGGATACAGTCCCTATGGATGCCATAAAACTAACCAATTACCCTGCCCTCATTATCTAGATTCATGTTGATCTTAATTACTTTCAGATGTAAGAAGACGTATATAAGAAAAGCTATCTAGATTTTATAATATAGAAAAGTGTGCCTAACCTTTAACTATCTTCAACCTTGAAATGATAAGTACAAAAGATTCATTATGCAGATCTTTTTACCCACTCTATAGTCTGCAGAGCATGACTTGCCTAAATCAGCATAGCCATGACATCCGCTCCATATCAAGAGTGTTTACTACAAACAATCGCATATTTTTTCTTCTATAAGCAAGTAGGTGTTACTACTGTCCAGTGGCACTGAGTCAGGTCTGATCTATCACTCAATTCTGACAACAAAATTAAGCACGGCCTGGCGTGGTACCATTCACACAATCACAGGCCCACTGTGGCAGTCACTGTGCTAATCCATCTCTTTGAGCACCCTTGTCTTTTTTGCTGCCCCTCTGTATTAGTCAAGAGAAACAAATTCATAAACACGCATATATATCTAAAGAAGAGGTTTCTATACAAGAGGAATGGGACATTGAGAAAACACCCCAACCCCATCTAGTCCAAGTCCATAAGTTTGATATTATCCTATATGCCAGATACCAACCTATAAAGTCTTCAGCCTCATGAAGCACATGCAATGAAGCCAGGACAGTCACAGGCCAGTGGGTGCAGAGTCGTGTATCCAGTGGTGGTAGAAACATCTCAGCACTGGCGGGGGTCTCCACTTGGCTTCTCCAGCCCCAGAGGTCTGATTCCATCAGGGTATGCCCAGGTGGCTTCCCCAGTTTCCAGGGCTCAGGGTCTATCAGCATGCTGCCATGTGTCTCATCAGTAGAGCATCTTCAAGGGACTCAGTTGATAGTCTCTCACTTCCACGGGGGAAATATCACAAGATTTCCCAGCATTCCGAGAGAACTATGCCCACACAGAGGCTTCATTGACTATCTCCAGATTGACAGACTAGACTCCACCCCTATATTCTTAATCAAATTGGCACCAGAGTACATGACTGCCACACCCTCTACTTTACAAGCCATGATGTCTTTCTCCAGGTACTATACTTTTCTTACAATATGTCTAAAGCACTGTCTCAAAGATAGATTTTTTTTTTGGGGGGGGGGGTCCTCTTGTTAGTCTATGGTACTATTGGTATTCTCCAGCACCATGAGCCAATACATTGATTCTCCTTTGGTCTTTCATATTCCATGTTCAACTTCCACATGAAGCAATTGAATATACCATGGCTTGTGTCAGTCACACCTTAGTCCTCAAAATAATATCCTTGCTCATCAACACTCTAAAGAGGTCTTGTGCAAGAAAGTTTAACCAATGCAATGTGTCTTTTGTTCTCTCAACTGCACTTCCATGAGCAGCATTGTTTGTGGATCCAAGCAAGACAAAAGTCTTGACAACTTCAATTCTTTTCTCCATTTATCATGACGTCTCCTGTTGGTCCAGTGTAAAGTCTAGTTTTCTTCATAATGAGTTGTAATCCATATTGAAATCTTTGATCTTGATCAGCAAATGCTTTAAGTTCTCACTTTCAGCAAGCAAGGTTGTGTCATCTGCATATCACAGACTGTTAGCAAGCCTCCCTCCAATCTCAGTCCACATTATTTTTCATAAAATCAGCTTCTTTGATTTTTTTGCTCAGGGTACAGGTTGAATAAATATGGTCAGAGGTACAACCATGATATACGCCTTTTCTGATTTTAAGCCATGCAAGAGAGTTCTGTTTTTACATCTGCCCCTCGATCTTTGTATAGGTTCCTTATGAACACAGTGAAGTGTTCTGGAATTCTCATTCTTCTCAAGGTTTTCTATAATTTGTTTTTATCCATACAATTGAATGCCTTGGCAGAGTCAGCAATACACAAGGAAGTATCTTTCTGGGATCCCGGCTGCATTTGAGATAAAAGAAAGAAACAAAAGATAAGGATTTAGGAAAGAAGGGTCAAAATGTAAAATTTAGGAATAGATTTTATATATACAGGATTATAGAAAGTCAAAAAGGAGTCATTTGTAATCATCCGGGAAAAGACCATTTGATTATTTAATAAATGGTGTTGGAACAATTGAATAGCCATCTGTGGGGAAAATAATGAAGTGAGATTCCCCTTCTCACTGCCAATACTAAAATAACTTTCAGCTGGATTAAACATTGAAATGTTAAAAACAACAACAAAAATAAGCCCTACATATGCATCGGTAATCAAGTTAGTACAGATGAAGAGTTCTTTCATAATAAGTAGGGCTGGAGAAAGCTTTTCCAGGAATGTCTCAAACTCAGAAACCTCAACAACAACCACAAAAAAAAAAAAAAAAAGATTTACGCATTCAATTGCAATGTGACTTAAGAGAAAAATTTTCATTAACAAAAATACCCTCTAATAAAGGATAGATGTGGAAGATGTATTTATAATTTTAGTGCTATTATTTATTTATTTAAATATATTTATACATTTAATGTTAATAAACTGTTACATATTTTAGTGATATTAAATGAAACTGTTAGATTAGTCAAACTCTAAAATTCCTTTTTGCTCCAAATTCCTTGAATTTAATGTATACATCACATATATTGAGCTGTACAAATTAGGCTTACTCTGGGATGTAGGACAAAAGATTCTATTGACCCTTCATCCCTAAAAGAAACTAGAAAATTTTTGATAAAGTCAAGTAAAACTTGCTGCTGTTGAGTCAACTATGTTGCATTGGGCCTCTGTGGGAGAGAGTGGACCAGCCCCACAGCGTTTCTGAAGCTCAAATCTTTACAAAAGTAGACTCTCACATCTTCTGTCCATGGAGTATCTGGAAGGTTAAAATGACCAACCTTGAGACAGTGAGATACATATATCAGAAAATCAGAAGACTGGGATTATGGTGGTAGTAATACTAGGATAATGGTGTATCTCATCGATTCCCCATATTAAAAAAAAAGAATCAGGCAGTACTCCTTCCCCAGTTAACACATATTCTGGGCAGGGAGAGAACATTTACAATAGGACTGAGTAATAAGGTATCTCAATAAACTCTAAAAGAGAAGCTGCTGAAGACAAGATATCAAAATCTGCATGTTTTTAGTGTATGTACAGAAAAGACTGTAAGAAACAAGTACATATTTTGATAGAGTTGAACACAAGAGATCCCTCAATGGGAGTATGAATGCTCAGTGGAAATTTTGTATCCAAAAAGAAAATGGAGGATTTTTTCACAACCTTAATGGCTGAAAAATATAAGTGATTGTTGGTCAGATCTAAGCAGATCAGCTTGACCCTCTATGTACTTTTGAAGTTAATCAGTTCCATCCTTTCAAATCATGACCCAGCAATGAGGAGCAGCTGCTACTAAAAGGGAGACTGAACCTCATTCTTTGCTTTTTGGGGGGGGCTTTAAAGTAGTAAAAATAACTGTGGGAAACAGTCTGATGCTTTCTTAATAGTTAGGATTAGAAATACTATGCAGTCCAGCAATGTCACTAATAGTTATAAACCCTAGAAAAATAATAACAATAGCACCAATGCATATATGCATACCTAAGTTCATTGCACCACTAGTCCTAATAGCAGGAAGATAGACACAACTTAAAGGTTTTTCAACAAAAGGATGGAAAGACAAGCTTTGGTACTTACACACTGTGGAACACTCTGGAACATTGTAGGACCATAAGGAATATGTGAAATGTTTCCTACTATTATGGGCCTGGGGGACATTATCCTAAACAAAATCAGTCAATCAAAAGGGAAAAATATTGTATGAGACCATTATTATCAAAAGTCATTGAAAGGGGATCACACAAAATGAAACAATCTTTGGTGTTTCCAGGAACGGGCCCACAAGGTAACAGCACCGGAAGATCTCAACAACTACCAGAGAAATACTACCAAGAGGTAAGGCCTGTGCTCCTTACAAGGCAGGAAAACAACTTCAGAGCTAAGCATACGCAGCTCTTAAAGGTGGAGTGTGTAGAAAAGATAAAAGAAACGAGAGGAAGCAGTGTAGTCAACCACGTGAAGACCAGCGATTCTTGATGGCTGTTATTAACTCTACTTCATCCAGGACCAACCCCAGAACCTGACTCCACTTCCATGCACTCCCGTTCTCGATAACACCGTGGACATCTACTGACCACCATCACATGGTCTCCTCCCTTACCCCTGCTCCAGCCTACCCAATCATTCCTCTTATTTTGCAGACTTCAGTGGCCCTGCATGGATAGCAAACCTTATGAGCTATGAGATAGCTCATAGATGAGCTGTTTGACCCAGATGTCCTCACCACTCAACACAGATGATTCCTCCAAGCAATGCTTTCCTTTCCCCTGTTTTTACCTTTCTTCCTCTTCCAGTGCATACCCCACACAAGGAGGACATGAGACATCTCACCCCTTCCCCTCAAAACACAATGGGTATATGCACATGCCGATACAATGAAAGGGATAGGAATTCCCACCAAATGGTGTTTTTTTACCCGCTTTTTCTTCTTCCTATAATGCTTCGCCCACATCTCTCTATATGTACACCCTCTCAGTGGACATGTGTGCAGAGGGTAGCACACCAAAGATCCAGGCATAACCACTCAAATCATGTTCCTTCCTTATATCGTGTTATCTTCCCCCGTTTTTCTGCATGTACACCATGCAGACCTGAGCCAACCTCATGCATGGGACAAAGAAATGAAGATCTGCAGCCACATGCAAGCCAGCCATTTTTTTTTAACTTCTTTACTTCTATATGGTGACTCTTTCTACTTCATTATCTTCTTTCTTTTGTTTTTTTCACACTGTTCTGCCTATATCCTTCACTATTTTTTTTTCTTTTTAGCTTCGTGTGTGTGTCACACTCACTGTCATCAAGTCAGTGGAAACCAATAATGACCCAAGAGGGAAGGGTAGAACTGCCCTGGTAGCTCTCCAAGATTTTACCTCTTTTTCAAAAAAATTTACCTCTTCATGGTAGTAGAAAGCACTGTGTTTCTCCTGAGGAGCGGTCGGTAGTTTTGAACTGCCAACCTGTGGATTGTAGCCACCAGTTTTTTAGATTGATTGTTTGATTATAATGTTTCGTGACTCAGCAACTCTCTCTTTTGTTCAATCTCTCCTTTTCATCATGAAATACATTTCCATATCATTTATTAATTCTTACTCTGTCTCATTAAATACATTTCCCATTAGTATTACAAATCTCTTTTTTGATTCTGGTGGATTATTATCTTAATTTCTTACTTCACTTTTCTCCTTCCCAATTTCCCTATATACATACCTCTTTATCCTTCACTATTCCCTTTCTTTTTATCTTCAAGTGTATGTATGTGCACATTTATTCACTATTTTGTCCATTTCTTAGTAACCCTCTTTGGCACGCCTCTAGACATAGAAAGCACCCTTGACAGGAATCACAAGCAGTCCATTCACCCTGAACAGCTTCACCACAATGTTACAGAAAAAGAAGTCAATTGTAGTACATGCAACAACAAACTGAACAAACAAACTGAAATCTAGAAAAACACCAACACAGCCAAAATTCACTCAAGCCATAGGCCATATTCTGCCAAAGGAGGGTCTGGGATTCACAGAAATAGAATTCAGAAGAAAAATAAGTATGACATGATCAGGGAAACAATGAAATAAATTTAAATTTATTAACTCTACACCAAGGGCATCAGAAGATAAACATTAAGAAAACAGAAATAAATTACATGGTAAAAAAAACCTGGATAACAGATTGAAAGAAAAGGAAAATCTAATCTGTGAGCTCAAAGATAATGCTTTACTGTTGATGTCCACAAACTATGAATGAAGCAATCCACAAGAAAAGCAAAGGGGCCCAATGAAAGCCTGAGAATGATGCAGTGCACTCTCACTGGGATCCCAGAACAAGAAAAAACAAGCAAGCAAAACCTGCAGGAAAAAAAAAAAGTAGGGGAAATCATTGACTTGATTTAATAAAAATTAAAGGTGTCATCATACCCAATGAAATGATCTGCTACCATGAAAGAGGAGAAAATAACCATTCAAGGAACTGGGAGAACCCCCACCCCCAGAATAGGTGCTAAAAGAAACACATCGCAATATATTGTATTGAAATTCTTCCATGTCAAAGAAAAGGAGGGAATCTTGAGTGAAGCAAGGAAAAAAGAGCAGCCATCTACAAAGGGGGAATAAAGATAAGGCAAACACAGATGTCTTAATGGAAACCAAGAAGACAAGGAGATCTAAATGTAAATCTCAAAGCTATAAGGTCATTGATTAAGAATAGGAACAAAGATAAGTGCTCTAATGCAGGCTACAAATATACTAGCAAATAAAATAAAGTACACACAGTAAAACACACAATATAATACTATGACATACTAAAAATACGACACTTATCAACATTAAAAGCATAAAACAGGGTTCAAGGATTGGGGGGAAAATTCTTTAGTAACATCATAATAGGCAGGGAATTAATTTCTAGAATCAGTACAATTCTGCAATACTTCAATAAAGAAAAACTATTATTTTATAAAATGCAGAAAGTCATAAACATGCATTTCACACACAAAAAAACCATACAAATGGCTCTCAAACACATGTGAAAGCACAAGCACTAGCCAACTGGGAGATGCAAATTAGAACGATGATGAGTTATCACCTTCCATCAACAGCAATAGCCCAATTAGAAAAAAACAAAGGCTATACAGAGTTTGAAGACGCAGGAACTCTTTTACACCACTGGTGAGTTTGTAAACATGTATGACCATTGTGCAAAGTAGTACGGGGCTACCTAAAACACCTATGAGTGGAAATCCCATATGATGCAGCATTATCTCTGCTGGATATATACCTCAGTAAAAAGAGATAAATAGATGACAGATAGTAGGCAGAGAAAGAGAGAGAGAGAGAGAGAGTTGTAAGGGACACAATACAGATGTGTGATCTCTCCTGTTCTTTGTACCACAATTCACAATAGCAAGAACATAGAAATACCTCAAATGTCTATAACTACAAGATACACCAGTACTCACGCTGGAATACTAGGCATCCCTGAAAACTAGTGATGAAAGCATGAAGCATGACATTGATGGACATTGATGAACCTGGAAACCATTATGCTGCATGGAGTTAATTCATCACAAATGGACAGATATTGCATGAGACCACTACCATAAGGCTAAATACTAAGACACAGGCAGGCATCTGTTCTCAAGTTGTTGAATCTTTAACCCAATCTCCCAGGGAATGAGGCGGTGTGCCTGCCTAATGTTATGATCCATACATCACTTATTTGCACATCTGAGAAACCACTTCTTCAGAGGAGACCTCACGTCAAGTAGGGTCAGTTTCTCACATATCAGAGGGAAAGGGAGTAAATCAATCTGTTTTTGTGAAAATTATGATCATTAGTCACTCATCAAATCTTGAATTGATCACACTCCTGTGAGATCATTTCTGCCAACTTATAGACAATAGGTTATAAAGCAAACAATAGTACCCTGGAGAGATATACTTAGAAGAATCAACTACCTGGAAGTCAAAAGGGAAATTTAGTTAAGGAAAAAGTTCAAAACTAAGGAAAGGTGAAATGGAAACAGAAAACAGAGCGGAAAATGGAAAACTGATGTTAGTTTGTGAGAATTTCAATCAAATATGTAAAACAAAATGCATGTGAATCATTGAATGGAAAATGAACCTGTCTAGCAGACATTTGTGCAATTAGGAATAAAAAGTTTTTTTTAATTGAATCAGATAATGGTAACAGAGTTGACGAAAATATATTAAATTGGAGGAGAGGGACAAAGGGAACAAATGTCAAAAAATAAATTACCATGTTTTTAAAACTACGCAAGAAAACATACAACTGAGATCTCTCTTAATTAGAAATACCACAGGAAACAAGCCTCTTAAATATTCAAGGAAACCAAATCCCCCCAAATATTAATAGTAAATTACACAGGTCAAATTAAACATAAAGTTACTATAAGTGCAACAAAAGATAAAGCAAAGTCTGATAGCATCCTAGGTTGTTGTGTGCCAAGGAATTGATACCAACTCATAGGAAACTCTAGATGTTTATATGGCACAATGATTAAAGCACAAAGCTGCTACCAAAAGTTGGCTTTACAAGCTGCTCTGCAGGAGGAAAAATGGCCATCCATATTAATAAATATTTCATCTTACGAAATCCGAAGGATACAGTAACCTAAATCAGTGCAACAACCCTGCAGAGAATGAAAGCATAATGAAGAGACATTCTGAAAGAATACCATATGGAATGCACAATTTCAAAATGAGATGAAAGTTTCAAGAAAATGATTCAATACTTCTGGCAAGATGATGGGCTAGGCAGACACACTACCAAAAAAACCTTACCATCCTCCCTCCTGTGACAAATAGAAAAACAGAGGACTGTGCCCATGCTCACATTCTCTCACCTTGCCCAGAGACAGACAAAGAGTGTTTAACAACACACCAATGTATGATGATCTCAATGTACAAATACATCCACATCACAATATCCAGGAGACAAAAGACAAATTTCAATTCATACAAAGAAACAAGATGGTGTGCTCAAGCAAGTGACTAGGTGCAGACCAGAAAATAATCCCATTTTGTTTAGGAATACTTAGGATTGGAAGTCTTTAATGAGAATTCAAAAGAATTAGATACTTTCCACAGACTTAGAGAAAGGGAATATTCAGGCTGATATTTCTTCATTGTATTAGAAAGGCCACTTTGCTGGTTATATGATTTTGGCCTAGCAATTTTTTTATCTTACAGAACTTTATATAAAATACCCCTTTCATGGTTACTGCTGAGTGATGAGAGCTTGGTTATATAGGCTTTCATTTCTGGTTACATTGGTTATCAAAATTCTTTCCCTGTCTTTGGTTTTTATAAGTCTTGGTGAATTTTTTTTTTATTCGGGGGTGGGTTCTCTTGTTTGGTGTTTGTTAAGCTTCTTGAACGTTTATTTATTGGCTTTCATGGTAGTAGGGTAGTTTTCTTAGAACAGCTCTGACATTTCCTTGGTGATTTTTTTCTCCTTTCTCTTCCGGAAGTGCAATCACACATAAATTATGCCTTTTGATGGTGTATCCGATGATTCAGGGGCTTTTAGCAAATTCTGGTGGAGGGATCTCCTGTCTGACTTTTATTGTATCAGATCAGTATTGAGAGATTTGTCTCCAGCTTCACTAGTTTAGTCTTTCATTGATTTAATTGTACGCGGCGCTCCACTTCCAATGTGCATTTATTTCTGAAATCTTGGCGCTCATTGTTTGGGTTTATATTTTATTCTATGGTCTCTAATTTTTCATTTCCTTTGTGTTTTGTACTGTAGTGATTCTCTTTTTAGATGTAGCAACTTAAATATGGAAGTGTAAAAGTCAAACTAACTTACAAGGAACCAGAAATTTGTAAAAAAAAAAAAAAGACGATTAAAAAATGAAGAAAGGGAATGATGTTTAGAGAACTTCCAAATGAAGATGGCAAGCCGATTTCAAGAACTTGAGTGAAAGGGAAATGAATATGTTAGAAGGAGGAAGTTGACAGATCATTATGGGGGCTGAGAGAAGAGCACAAGTTACCACGAGCTGATAAAGATCAAAAGGTACATATTCTATACATGAAATCCTTCCACATCCTTGTGCTTTAAGTAGATTCTTGGCAAGTCATGCAGGTGAGACATAAGCTGCTAACCCAAAAGTTAGTTTTTCAAACCCTTCTGCAAGAGGAATAAAAGGCCATCGATGTTAAGAAATATTTCAGCTTATGAAATCCTAAGGATACTATAACCTAAATCAGTTGGAACAACACTACAGAGAATGAAGGCATAATGGAGAGACGGTCTAAAAAAATAGCATAGGAAATGTACAATTTCAAAATGAGAGGAAAGATGTAAGAAAATTATACAAGACGAATCATTGTTCTATGAGTAGATTCTTGGCAAGACATGCGGGCTGAACAGGCATGAGAGGATATGCAGGAGTAGACTTTAGACATAAATAGGTTTAACATGCAACATTCATGCACAGTTATTTACTTTGCTACAAATACATCCATGAATGTGGTGGAGCATACAGGAAGAAAAGTTGTAACAACTTCTTAGACATAACCAAACACCTTGAGGAATTAGCCATTGGTACATGGGGATGAGTACCACAGTCTCAGAGCATAACATACATAGACCACAAACTAGATTCTAGTTTGGTCATCCGCCGCCACCAAATACAAAACTGTTAGTCTCTTCCTCTTTGGGGGAAAGCAAAACAATGAAAATTGGAAATACATAGAAACAATTAATCCAAAGGACCAATAGTCCACAGACATATGTCACATGTCCCTGAGATTATAAGAATTAGATGATGCCTGACTAGCTGCACTGAAGGGAATCACATTAGAAGATCCTGGACAGATTTAAAGAAAAAGGTGCAACATAACTCAAAGTCATGAAAGAGACTAGCTGGATAAAAATTGGTAGCACTTTTAGACTGTAACTACTAGTTACCCACCAGGGTTGAAACTCAGTTGAGAACTGCGACTCAATTGTTAGCCAAACAATAAGTCTATAAGCAAAACCAAAACATGCATAAGGAATGCACACTTTCTAATCATCAGCTGCCTGAGAGCCAAAGGGTAGCCATTATCCAAGGACACACCTCAGAAAAATTAGAAAGAAAAAGGAATGGACACAGGTGACAAAGTGAGAAAATGGAATAGATCATATTTCAATGAATGAGCTAAAGTAAATTTTGTCTGAAATGCTGAATGTAGAAATGATGAGTTGTTCTGAAAACCACAAAATTCACAATAAAAAGTTCAGTAATAAATTTTAAAACTTTTTTAAGAATATAGGACATAAGAGAACAACATAAGTAATAACCATAAATGAGTCAGAAATGAAGTGGAAGAACTCAAGAAATAAATAGAAATAAGAAATTAAAAAATAAAGACTAACCTGCATGAACACAAGTTGGGTGAGTGCAAAATACACTTCATTAGAGAACTATAAGGTAAAATATTGAAAAGAAAATAGAGATATTAAAAATGAAGAAATTGGCAAGTATTGATAAGACGACTCAATATACTGATAATAGAAGTTCATGAAATCAAACTAAGATGCTTGCCAAGACATTTGGAAGACCTGGCCAACGGAGTGGAAGAGATCCATATTTGTCACCCAAAGAAAGATGACCTAATGTAATGTGGGTATTAATGAACAATATCATCAAAATCACAAACAAGTAAAATTTTGCTGAAGATAATCCAACAAGGGTTGCAGTAGTATGTTGACAGGGAGTGGACAGAAACTAGCCAGGTTCAAAGGAGGATATGGCACAAGCGGTATCCTTGCTGACTTCAGATGGATCTTCTCTGAAAGCACTAAATACCGGTAAGGTTTTTACTTATTTTTTTTATTGACTATGCAAAGGTATTTTTGTCGTTCCTAACAAACTCTGGATAGGAGTGATAAGAATGGCGCTTTCCAAGCACTTTATTATGCTCTAGAGAAAACTGTACATCACCATGAGGCAGTCATTTTACCAGAACAAAGGAATGCTGCATGATTCAAAGTCTGAAAGTCTGTTTCTCCACCATTGTAGGCAGGGTGTTTCTCCCACCTCACCTTGTCATTTCATAAGATTTTCGAGATCAAGAGATTCCTGTCCAAAAAACAGAAGCAGAATTGGCCCAATATATTCAAATGAAAATTGGTAATCAGATAAGGTACAACTCCAAGAGAAGACAATGGAGAAGAAGCAGGCTGGGCCGGTAAGTAGTCCCCTGAGGTATTGCACACACGGCTGCATTTGCCCAGGTGCACTAGCGGTCAGTTATGCTTTGTTGGATTAAGACTTTCACCACTATCAGATCAATTGAACTTGTACTGGCAAATCATCTGGTCTCTTACTTGGTTTTTATGCTGTCACATCAAGATGTTAACAATAAATAATGCAAGGCCGTTGGTTTAGAAAAAAAATCAGGAATGTTAAGTCAAGATAGTATCTTTTCACTGTACTTATTAATGGCATTTTAAATCACTCCAAATAAAACTTTTACATGCATATGAAAGTTGGACATTGAATATGGAAGAATGAAGAAGCATGGGAGCATTTGAATTATAGAGCAAGTGAAGAACATGGAAAGTAGCATGGACTGCCAAAAGAACAAACAAATCCATCTAGAAAGTAGATCCAGAATGCTCCATCAAAGCTGTCGTGGTAAGACTTCAGCAGACATACTCTGCCCATGTTAATAGGAGAGATCAGTTTCTGAGAAAAGACATTCTGCTGCGTAATGAGTCAGAGGAAGATGCTGGGTAAGATGGACTGACACAGTGGCTGCTGCCATGGGTAGTGTACAGGGGGCCATGAGTTCAAATCGACCGGAGAGCCCCTTCTACCACATACAGACTGGGTGCGACAGGCCTCAGTCCTGAGGCAGGGAATCTAGCAGCTGAATGTGAAACATCTTGACAGCTCTCAAAAGGATAGTAGAGTTCAAAAGATCCAGAGCCTCATTGCAAAAGACTCTACTGGCCATGGATATAATAAATAGATACTTTTAAAAGGATAGAAGTTGGTATGATTGGAATGTAACGCATTAAATTGGTTACATTCATGAGTTCTTAATATTAGTTGCATACTGGAGATGCCAGAGAATCTATTCATTGTCTTGAAAACTGAGGAAATGTAAGAAACAAATCAAGCCTATGTCCTGGGATTTTAAAATTAATCCACTGATTTTAAATAGGATCCAATTAGGATATTTTACGAACCCCAACGACGAAACCCAGCTTGAAGTTGAGCATGAAAAGGATGAAATTTCAAACATCTACCCCGATGATGTAGCGGCTATGCACCGAGCTGCTAACTGTGATGTCAGTGGTTTGAACCCACCAGCTATTCTGCAGAACAAAGATGAGACTGTCTACTCCCATAAAGATTTACAGTCTCAGGGCTGAGGCCTGGTGGCATAGTGGTTGTGCGCGGGTCTGCGGCCCACTGGGATGGAGGTTCAATTCCAGCAGCGGCTCCACAGGAGCAAATGCTGGGCCTCCTACTCCCACCACCAGAGGGCAGTGATGCCCAAAAACAAACAAACAAAAAAAGATTGACAGTCTCAGAAACCCAACAACATGGCATTTCTATTTTATATCTTAGAGGGTTGCTTTCAGACAAAATTGTCTTGATGGCAGTAAGCTTTATATGTTGTTGTTCTGGGGGCAGGGTGGTGTCGACTCTTGGTGATTTAGCAAAATGATGCTATTTGCACTCTGGCAAAAGGAGTGAAATATGAGTTTTATCAAGTATCTTATACTGGCTTTCAACCTCTCGGAACAGCAAAGGACAAAGAACTACATTGAATGGTACCAAGGGACTACCATGAGCAAAATCCAGATTGGGGTAGGGGGAGGACTCAACTTGTCAAAGACTGCATTCCAGATTCATCCTGTAGAGAAATTACAAGTAAAATAAAGAGACCAAATGCCTTCTTGAATAATTAAATCATAAAACAATACCAGGGCATAATTGTTGTCTTACAATGTAAAGGTGAAAAGACAATTTATAGTATTAAAATGAGGGCTTTGGTCAAATATTATTTACATCTATCTATCCTTGTATTTAGGAGCCCTGTTGATATAGTGGTCATGGTTTGGGCTGCAATCCACAAGGTCAGTAATTTGAAACTGCCCGTCCTTCCCTGACAAAGGCTGGCCTTTGTACCGCTGTAAAGAGCTACAATCTAGGAAACCCTCAGAGGCAGTTCTATCCTGTCTTATAGGGTCACTATGCATCTACATAGACTTGATGACAGTGAGCTTTTTGTTTTGCTTTTGGGTTTGTTCATTTGCTTTGTGGACTAATTCAGTTACTATATAATGTGTGAGCACTTGCAATGAGGTGCCAGGCCCTGGCTCCCCTGGGCTTCATTGGGATCCTGCTGCTGAGGGTGCTAACTGGTGCCATGGGTTGGAAAGCAAGACACATGTTTGGGAAATTTCAGAAGTTTAGAATCCCATCCAATTCAATGGCTTTCTGACCCTTGTTCAGGATTGCAACCAGATGGAAAATGGTGGGAAAACACTCAAGGATGTCTATCCCTGAAGCAAAGGCCTGCAAGCAAGTCATGCCATATTCAAGGACAATGAAATCCATTTTGAACACACTGAGTTGCCTGCATGGTAGGGGGGGATGATAGGTGCATTGTTACAATGTCATGAAGTCAAATGAAGATGTAGCAAATGATATGAAATGGCCATGATGCCGGCAGGACATTTCCTAACAGGCATTGCAAAAAATAATAATAAGTAAAAGAAAAAGACTTTAGGGCAAAGCCATGAATTCAATCTTGTAAATGCATGTTATCAATTTGAAGGCATAGTGAATTAGAATGCTTTGAAGACAACAAAAATAATTCTTTGTGTGTTCCAGCTTGTGTCAAAAATGTAAGAAAAATATGTTTCTTTGAGAACAGATATAAAAGAATATATAACCTTTGGCAACAGATTCGGTCATCAGAAAGGTTTCTTTATTTAGCAATACTTGATCTCTTTGTGTGAAGCTATTTTATATTGCATTTGTGTGTGAGAAAGTTTCTAAACAACCATATTGTGTGCTGTCTAATCCCAGTAAAATCAGATTTTTTTCCTTTCTTAGAAAAAAGCGAAGTATCTATTTCTTATAAACTGAATCTGTGAAGTGTATATAGCTTGGTTATCAGAACTATTTGGAGATTGATAATGTATTTGACATCAAAGTTTCCAGGTGAACGAGAAGATAAAGCCAAGGGATAACCAAAAGACAGAGACTAGATTGTTTTCCATCTACCCTCAAATAAAACACCTTGCAGCTTATTCCCTTTTAATCCCTTATCCTGGCTGGCAAATAGAAAAATCAAATGAGTTTCCTTTTTCCATCCAAAGAAACCATTGATAGATATGATGATAAACTGACAAGGTGTATGACTTCCAGATGCAATAACTGACTTAGGCTTGTACAAACAATATATTCCTCTGGAGGAAACTTTTTTTTTTAACCCAGACTGAACAACTACTTTTATTTCTCCTAAATATACTTAATAAAATCATTTTTCTAATCTTTGTACTAATCCTAGTTTTATCTTTTAGATTAATTTAGAGTTTTTTTTTTCATTTTGGTAAATTCTCTTTCTGAAAGACAAAATCTAGCAGCTCGTGATATAATAGTGTCTGCTTCATTATTTTGTGTTTATAAGGGAACTTTGTAGGAAATCTGAATATTTGTTGTAACTTTCTTACTTTCCAGTGAAATAACTTCATTTTAGAGGCTTAGTAGGACTACCTAAAACAGAAAATGCATTGGTCTACTTTGGGGGCTGAACTCTTATAAGTAGAACATTGGACCTAATTTTTTATCTGGGTTTTTAAAATAAAAAATGGTGTGATCTTGTAAAATGTTAAAATTCTCTTTAAATCAAAGCCATTTCAGTTTTAAATTTAATGTAACAATATCAAAAAAATATATCTACTAGTATACAAGAAGGCTTATTCTATTAAAGTTTGTTGTTGTTCGTTGATGTAGGCTAGACCCTGACTCCTGGTGATCCCTTACACATGAAAGAAATGGTGCTTGTGCATGTGCAATACTCTTGACCTGTGGTTGGACAGATCATTTAGATCCATCGGCATATCATTGGCTGGTTTTGAGCAGTAGATGGCCACGTGTTAGCCTCTACATATAGAGTGGTGGCTGTGCATGAGGTGTAGTGGTTGATGATGTAATCAGGTGTTATGAATGAAGAGCAAAAATTCTACCACTGAGCTGCCAATCCCCACTTATATGCCAACTAGGCTAAGAAACACAACCAAACTTTAAAAGACAAAGTAGCCAAAATGCAAAGTGGACTCTTGACTGGGAATCAAATCACACGAACAAAGGTTATCTTCTCCATTCTTTTCTGGCATGAAATTTTTCTCTCTCCCTCCCTGATTCCCTCCATCCATTTTCCAGATGCAGTTGTCTGCTTGTTTGTTTGTTTGGACACTGTTGTGACTCTTGATCCACAGGCAGTGAGGCAAAGCAAGGGGCAAAAACTAAGTAGAAACAGAGTGTCCAAATTCCAGGTCTGAAGAAGACCTGTTTTTTGCATTTACTTAAAGGCAATCAAGAGAAACGTGAACTGCCTTGAGCACCTTGTTATACATATGACTTTAAGCTGTTCCTTAACAAATAATAAATAGAAATTCTTTTCTTAGGTCCTCCATGTTAGGTGTTAAATGCTTACAGGATAAATCTTTCATGATTAAGCATGAAAACTGGCATGTTTCCAAAAACCAAACCGAACCTGTTCCCAATCAACTCATACTCACCCTGCCAGACACAGGAGATCTGCCTGCGTCGAGTGTGAAGGATGTTGCCTTTGCAGAAGCAGACTGTCCCTTGCACACCTTGCAGACCTTGTCATCTTTCCCGTGCAGACCATCTGGGTGAGTTCGAGCCTTCGACCCTTCAGTGAGCAACCACCGAGGGCTTAACAACTGTTTCAGTGGGGCTTCTGACTAGTATGTCTAATTTGGTTCAATTTATAGATCTGTTACTCATTATGAGTATTTCTGAGCAAGTCCATTAAATTCTTTGCCTTTCTACTTCTTTCCCTTCAAAATGGAAATAGCTTTCTCTTTTGTATTGTGATCTGAAGGCTTACCCATTGTACATGAATCTATATGCAACACCACCGTTTCTATGCAAACAGCTATTTCTATCATCAATAATATGGTAAAAGCAAATAGTTTCTTCACAGATAGATCCAGGGTTAAGATTAAAGTAATTTAACAAGCATTTCTCAGCTTTAAAAACTGTTTCAAGTATTTTTGAAAAAAAAAAACTTGTGGTTGGCTGAGCCCTGGTGGCATAGTGGTTGTGCGTGGGACTGCGGCCCACTGGGATGGAGGTTCAATTCCAGCTCCCAGGAGCAAAGGCTGGGCCTCCTACTCCCACCACCAGTGGGCAGTGATGCCTAAAAAAACTGGCGGTTGTTACGTAATCTTATGTCAACTTGAAGGTATTAAAAGTCAAGGGGTGGAGTTTAGCCTGTGAATCAGGTCACAGCTTGATTGGAGGGCCACCAAGACAAATAGCTCTTTTTGTGGCATCACTGCCGTCTGGTGGTGGGAGTAGGAGGCCCAGCCTTGCTGCTGGATTTGAACCTCCAACCCAGTGTGCCGCAGCCCTGCGCACAACCGCTATGCCACTGGGGCTCAGCTGGATAAACGGCTCTTGATGGCTGAGCACTTCCCCTTTTTTTCTGGAGTCAGATCATGGTCTATCTAACTTCACCTTGTTGTCAAGTTGTATGAAGACATGCTGAGACCTGTGAAAATCCCTCTCATTGCTTCACGTCCCTTTTGAAGAACCACACTTAGAGAACTGGAGAGTCATAGAGAGACCTGTGCCAGCGCTGAGATGCTTCCGCCACCATTGGATCCACGAGACATTTGGCCCATCTGCCTGTGATCTTCTTGCATTTTGCATAATTGCATGTGACAGCATGAGTCTGAAGAGAGATTTACGGAAGAGTATCAGATTATGGGCTCATATCCAATTCATGGACTTGACTGGAGTATTTTCTTCATGTACCATTA
The DNA here is from genome assembly GCA_004026705.1 of Nesogale talazaci. Lineage (NCBI taxonomy): Eukaryota > Metazoa > Chordata > Mammalia > Afrosoricida > Tenrecidae > Nesogale > Nesogale talazaci. The sequence continues at coordinate 58,878 of PVJH01009688.1, read as the reverse complement.
CTCTTTGATAGAAAGCTTTCTCCTACACATTTATGAGTGTTTCTGGATTTGATCCAGTTCACATGGCCTTAACACATACCAAAAGATAATTAATTATTTCAACATGATCTCAGAACCTTGTTGCTGTGTAGATAAACGTTTTTAAAAAGTAAGGAATGTGAATTTTCACTTTTCACATGGGTGATTGCCCAGCCGCACACCTTAGAAAGAGCCCTGACTACAAGTGCCATTTTTACAATCTGCTGTCCAAACTCAACAAAAAATTAGATATTACTTTTGCTCAATGAGTGCAAACTAGCTGAATCTCACCACTGGTTATATCGGTCATAGAGTGAGGGCTTTATTATCTAGAAATCCTGCATATACGCAAATGTATTAATCCTCATGTAGAGGTTAGATATGTCACAATATGCAGTATTTCCTTCTCTTGTATATAGTATGTCTGTGAGTTAGAATTGACTTGGACATGTCTAATCATAGCAATATTTGAGAATTTTAGATTTTATTAAATTTTTATCTGTGAACCATCCTCTTTGAGAAATATTAAGAAAGCTCAGGTCTTGGAGTCCTACTCCTGAATGATATTGGAGACTAAGTAGATGAGTCAATTATTAGTTTTGTGAAAAATTATTATTGTTAACTAGTGTTGTTATTGTGGGAAACTAACTTAATGTGAACATGTATATTTATTTGTTAGCTATATATGATAGGTCTATTTTGCCTATCTGGCCAACAAGAATATGTGGGGTTAATAAGGTCGCAATATGATTGGGGGGCAAAGAGGTAAATGGCTCAGCTAGCCCTTCCTCTCTCTCTCTCTCTTGCTCTCTGGTGATTGGGCCAGTGTGTAGCTGTCTTAGTTGTCTGCTTCAGCTTACAAACTACACTACCTGTGGGACACCCAACTCCTGGATCATGTCACTAGAAATTGTGTTTCGTTGGACCTGCTTCTCTGCACTGCTGGTGTATACTTGCTTGAGCTGGGAACTCTCAGGACCTGTCATCTGAATGTAGCTCACCCGCCCTGCTGTTTACTGCCTGTGGCTGGACTGCCAACATTGCTCTATGGAATATTTAGTGATCTAGTTGAACTGAGATCTCAGCACTGCTGTGTGGACTAATTGGCTGTTATATTCCTGCATGCTGTGTGAGTGTGTACATATGTGTGTGTATATATGTGTGTGTGTGTCCTCGTTTTGTTTCTCTAGAAAACCCTAATCCTTTAAGCATGTTTTCCAAAGAAAAAAAGATTTGGTTTGAAGCTAGATTTTGGAGTGATTTGATTAACTTTGTACACAAACTTCCCTTCCCTTTCTGACACTTTTATTCAAAGAAAATTTCTTGACCAAGAGAAAGTAAGCTCCGGAAGGGTGGAATAAGACACTAAATGAAAAATTCCCAAAGACTAAATGGACAGTTAAGCCTTGGTTCACTGCTGGGTCAGTAGAAAGCTGAAAAAGGAAGAAAGAATCCAAAAAGACAAAGAAACTGAGTAAATGTGGAGCTCCAGAATATAGGGGCATATAAGTGAGTACGTGTCCGTGAGCACTGGTATGTGCACATGCACGTGGCAGAGGAAGGAAATGAGATCGCACTGATAGGGAGTGTCTCCTGAGGATCAAGCAGACATTGGAGAACTTCTGATGGTTTGTGTACATTCCAAACAACTATCCTCACTGCCTCCAGGTCAGTTCTGACTCATAATGACCCCCAGTGGGTTTCTGAGACTGTTTCAGGAAGTCTTTATCATGCTGAACGGCTCATGGTTTCAAACTGCTGACCATGCAGATTGCTACCCGCTATGCCACAAATGCTCCTTAATCTGCACTACTTCCTTGTACATAGATTTTCATGAAATGTGAGGGAGGAAGATGTAGTCTTGGGAAAATTTGAAAGAAAGACCTTCTTTTGAAAGTGTTATGTGGTTGGGGGAAAAAAGTATTGTGCAGCCCCAAAGGTCAGACATGCCACTCTTGTAGTACTACCCTGTTACACTTCAGTAGTTGAAAACTATACCAACAATCTAGCAAGGTTTTAATAGAACTTCTAGGATGAGTTAAACCAGGGAGAAAAGGATGGCAATCTATTTCAGAACTTGCATTGAGCCCCACAGGGATCACAATGGAATTTTTTTTGGAGGGGGGCATCACTGTCCTCTGCTGGTCATCGGAGCCACCCAGCCTTGCTCCTAGAAAGCTGCTGCTGAATTTGAACCGCCAAGCCTGTGGACCGCAGTCCCGCACTCAACCACCGCACCACCAGGCTCAGTCCTCACAATGGAATTTTTTCTAACTCCCTTGCTCTAGATATGTCATCAGGTTGGATCAGACTTTAGAGGAAGACATCATGTTTGATCAAGTGGAGAGCCAATGAGTGCAAGAAAAATCCTCAGTATGTTGGATGGGCAAAATGATTCCGATGATGGAAACAATGATGGCAATCCAAACTGCCTGGTAATGGTACAATGAGAGCGGAAGACCAAGGGATTAGATAGAAAACTTAACAACACAAACAAGTTCCTACAAGCACCTCATTTTCTATAAAAATCTACAACACAGTAAATGGGCAAGAGTTAGTCTTTTCAACAAATTGTGCTAGAAAGCCCGAATTGTTGGGTCAAAGGAGACGAGACCCATGAGAACCCACCAACTAGGAAAAATATCCAGTAATTATAAATCAGAAAAGGGATAATCTCCAAAACCTATAGAAACTTCAACGTCTGAGCAATAAAAATAAAAATAATCCAGTAAAAAATGGCTCAAGACATGAACCGAAAGCTTACCAAAGGTGCATATAAGTATTCAACAACCATATGAAGATATGTTCGCCATCATTGACATTAAAATAAATACCCATTAAAACAACAAGAAGGTACCTCCTCACCCTCACACATTTGGCAAAATTCAATAAAGCAGAAAATAACAAATGCTTGAAGGGGTGTGGGGAGATAGGAACGCTTCTACCTTGCTGGTGGGGCTGTAGAATTATACAGCCACAATGGACATCAATATGGCACCTCTTTAAGCAGATGAAAATACAAACACCTTATAGTCTAGCAATCTCTCTACTCTGTATGTACATCAAAGAAATAGAAATTACTACACTTTCAGATATATGTATACCTGAGCTCATTGCAGCACTTTCCACAATTACTAAAACATAAAAACAACCCAAAACCTCACCTGTAGAAGAATAGATAAACAAGCTCTGGCACATTCACATTATGAAACTTTGGGTATCAATAAAAGACAATGAAAACTCTTATAGACACCAAAGATATGGGAAAAAAATCAGAGGGCATTATGCTTAGCAAACTCAGCTAATCTAACCAAGACATATATTTAATACCACCATTATTATAAGGCAAACAAAAAAGAAACATGATTTTTACACCAATAGGCAAGACTTTTGTGACAAGAGGCCACCAGGGACAGGGTTAGGAACAGGAGAGAAAGGATGGGTGGGGTGGGGAAAAAAAACACCAGGAGAGTTTATAGATTATTGTTGTTGACTTCATTTCTTAATACGGACTGTTCAAAATATATAGTTATGTTTCTTTTAAGGGGGAGTAAGGATTCCTCCAGATTCCATATCTCTCAAACCTTAATGGTGGTTTGAGTGGCTTAAAAAAAGGAGAAAAAGGAAAAATGAAATGGAAATAGACTTAGATTTTTAGTCACAAAAAAAGTTCATCATAAACATCCACAATAAACAAGGAGCATAATGCACTCAAACATTTCAGTGGCTATGGGGATGCCACAGCAGTCAGCATTTTATTCTATTATCCATTGGATACCCAGGAATACCAGTTGACTTGGATATATCTATATCGAAATGCCATCCATAATACATATATTGCACACCATCTCCTTGCATGCAATAAGACTTAGAAATGTGGGTTAGTCCAGGTTGACTAGAGAAACAAATTCAGAGACACTCATGTGTCTAAAAAGAGCTCTATATACAAAAGCTGTTGGATATTGAGAAAACATCCCGACCCAGTCCAGATCAAGTCTGTAAGTGTGACATTAGCCCATATTCCTCTTCAGACTCACAAAACGCATGCAATGACTCCAAGGGCAGGATGACAGGCCAGTGGGTGGAAAGTCTTGTGGATCCAGTGGTGGCAGAGGCATCTCAGTTCTGGCAGGGGTCTCCATGTGACTCCTTCAGCTTCAGCACTCTAGTGTAGCTCCCTGTGTCTTGTTAGCAAGCACGCCTTACAGGGAATGAGTGTGTGCCCCTCCCCCCACCCGCCGCCCAACAAACTATTTATCTCCTTAGTCCCTTCAGATGAGGTTATGTACCTGCAGCATGATTGACTGGTTTAACTCTACTCCATTCCTTCCTAAGTCTCCAATTGACAACAGATTTTGTAACTACCACAGGATGGGATCGGAGTGAGCATACAGGATCTCTTCTCTTAATCTAGAAAACAGTAGGTGTTGATACTACCAAACCAAGCCCAGCTCGCTGCCATGAAGTCAATGCTGGCCCACAGGGACTCACGGAGGGTTTCAGAGACTGCAACTGCTTCTGAGAGTGGAAAGTCCAGTCTTTCTCTTCTGAAACAGCAGTTGTTTCCAACTGTCGGCCATACAGACCACCACCCAGCATGAACCACTGCACATTCTAGTTTTGACAACCTGTCAGATTGAAGGAATTGTGACGTTGTTCTAGGCAGTAGTGGAAATTTTTATATTTTCAACTTGTGCTGAGGCATTTAGGAAAGTGCAAAATAAGAAAAGCTATGGCAAATTTGTGAGGGCCAATTTAAGTTAGGGCAGAGATCAACCAACCAACCAAATAAACAAACAAACTCCCTTTTATTGAGTTAGAGATGACCCATAGTTACTCTACAGAAATGAGTAGAACTGTCCCTGTGGGTTTCCAAGACCGAAAAGTCCCTTGGTACAGGAGTAGAAAGCCTCACTTTCTCCTGTGGAGCTTCTGATGGTTTCAAACTTCTGACCTTGTGGATTGTAGCCCAATGCATAAACACTTTGCCGTCAAGGCTCCTATGGCAGAGACAGGGGAGGATAAAATTCATGCCAAAAGGTATGTTGTGTGTCCTGCTGGCTCCTGTATGTCTTATTTGTCTTAAAAACTCAGGTGCCCATGCCCATACACATTCCATTGCAAGCATTATATTGAATAGAAAAAGTTAGCATATGTGGTGTCTGCTAAAGATATGACATTATGAAACTTTGTTTCAGTAGTATGAGTTTTTCTATGTAAAATATATTTCTTATCATGCATTGTACAACATCCTTTTAGTTCGAGTATAAACTTCATGAAGCCAGTAGTTATATCCAACTTGATCACCCTGCTTGACACCATGTATGACCTTAACTCACAGTTGATCTTTAACTATAATTACGGTTCAACTGCAATTTGCCTTTTCTCCACAGCTCAGTTTAATTTGCTCTTTATAAAGTGATTAATTACTCTAGAACTATCAAATAAATGAGGATATTTTCAATTTATGACACTATCTTATTTGACACTTGATTAACTCCTTATACTTAATTCTATTTTGTCCTAATTTCCTTATTTGTACTGGCCACTCCTCATTTCCTTGGGATGCTTTTGACCATCCCATACATGCAACTATTGTGTAGATGAGGAAAGGTTGAACAGCAATAATACTTAGTGTTCTTTTTTTCTCATGATAATCATAAAGATGATGAGAATAATCAAACTAGTGGTTGACCTTTTGTGTGTATAAGGATACATTTTGATGGGGTTCTTACCTCTATTGGGTAATATGGTTTTCTTTTTATAACTTAATTTGATTGATGGTCACATTGACATACAATAATAATTTATGAAAAGCACTTTAGACAACATAAGTATTCTATACAAATACACTCTTTGAGCTGTCTTCTTCAAAAACAAAGTACAACTCGCCCAAGCCATGGTATTTTGAGTCACCTTGTATATGAGTTCAAGTGGGGCAATGAATACTGAAAGCTGAAGAAAAATTGATGCTTCTGAATTATGATGGTGACAAAGGATATTGGATGCACTATGGACTGTCAGAAGAATCAACAAGTCTGTCTTGAAGAATTACAGCCAGATTGTTTTTAAATGCAAGGATGATGAGACAATATCTCACACATTTAGTGACATTATTAGAGGGCATCATACTTGCAAAACTGAGTGTCGGTGATACAGAGGAAGATCTTCAACAATAGTGGCTGACCAGTGCTACAACAAAGGGCTCAAATATTATGAGGACAGCACAGAACTAAGCAGCATTTCATTCTGCTGTATACAGGATCACCGTGCATTGGAACGAACTCCAAGGCACTTAATACCACACACACACACACACACACACAAATAATGAGAATAAAATTAAACAACAATAATAATGTACCCTAAATTCTAGAGTCCCATCTCCAGTCTTGGAATGCTTTCACAGAATTGGTGGTTAGCCAGCCTGAGGCTTTGCCCTGTTAATTAGCAATTTTTGTGTGTTTTATTTATTCTCTTGTTTGTTTGTTAATGCATCATCATGGTTATCTGCAATGGCTGTGCAGGCCAATTAAAACCTTTTCCTGCTGCATGCGGTGGTTTCAAAATTATTCACACCATCCAGAATTCTTCTCCATGTCTGCCTTTCCCTATAGGCTCCACTAAGTAATTTTCAATGCAGCTTGTTGTTTCTAATTCTACAGCTAAATTGATCTTCAGCATCACATTTGGAAAAGGAAAATGAAGCCTTTAAAACTTGCTACCAATTCAGAGAGCTCCTCTCTTGGGTCTTGTCTATGGCCTCGGCAATTATATTTTTTATCTGAGACATTTTTATGTGAATAAAATAATCTCAGTTTCTTAAATGAGACAATTAAACTCCATTTTACCTGGTTTCCCTTGGGCTGTGAGGTCTTAAAGCAGAGAGAACATCTTTGTTCAAGTATTTGATAGGTGCACAGCTTTTATTCTTTTTATTGACTGACATCCATGTTCTGAATTTTCCATACCTGGATTACATGGGAAGAATAGACTGGGAGTTGAGCCATTACCTAGTGAAAGCAGTCAATCTGAATAATTTAGACCTACATGATAATTGCCACTCTAAGAGCTGAGAGCCTTTGCCATTTTGTTTATATAGTTTTTCATCTGTATTATATTCTTTTCCTTTTGTGTTCATAGGGGAAATAACAACTCAGATACCCTATGCCAATGTTTTCAATTCAAGATATACTGGCTGCATTTCCTTTCTGTCTGCAAAGCCTTGTAACTTGCAGCTCTAGCAAAATTGAGCCTGAGGACTGAAAATCTGTTGCAATGAGGAAAGTACTCTGTGGTAGATTTTATTGTTGTGCAAAATATTCACTACTCCTCCCTGGGGAGATTATGCTTCTTTGATCTATAGCCCTCAAATTTAGCCAAAGGATGTTAGTTTTGACTTCCTTATGAGAGAATTTGGGAGCCCTGGTTCTGCAATGGATATACTTGGCCAGCTGCTAACCAAACACCAATGATTCTACCCAAACACCATAGCTTTTCTATGACTGTAGATTTCTCTAGCGATTTAGTCTTGGACACCTTGTGGGAAGTTCCAGTCTGTTCTTTGGGTTCACTATGAGTCTGAATTAATTTGATGCTATTATTTTATTATTTTTATAGGATTACATAGGATTACAGTTCACACTTTACAGAGACATGTGAGGCTAGCTCTGTGTGACCATGGGCTGTGAAAAGTATTGGTTTTCCCTGTGAAAAACTTGATGGGGTCCTTCTTGCCTCTTTTCTCACTCATGTCCTTCTAGTACGAGATCCTGAATGTTCGAAATAGTGGCCTGTGTCAGCTGGAAGCTAGATTGAAGAAAGCATGAATCAGAGTTAAGGCTGACGCACGATGGTCATAATGCCTGAGAAAGACAGAAACATATGCTCTTGTAACCATATGAGATTTTGGAGCTATCAATTAGTGTGGACTCTGAAGGTGGAACAAAAGATAAGAGCCTGGGTTGCTAACGGGGAAATTGAAGGGACAAGTATTCCCAGATGTACCTTAGAAGAAAATTCTAGTACTCTACTTCTAAACAGTCAGCCATTTAAAATGCAATGAGGACACCATTCTAGTCTGACTCATCTAGGGTCATTACAAGTAGGTCAATAGTAACTAGCAATTCATGAGGAGTGTAAGTAAGACTATCTTGATTGGTGTGACTTTAATGTGTGACTCTTCTTCAATAGGTGTAAGGTCTTTAAACTTGAAGCCACCACATCTCATTCTCTTCAGTCTCTCAAAAGGCAATCATTTAGTTTTACTTCACTTCCTCTGAAAATGTCTGAAATATTATGCGTAGATTTCACATTTGCAAGTTGTTCTACTCTGATAGTTACATAATTCCATGTCAACTTGATAAATAAATGTAGGGCTGGAGTCTAGCCTGTCAATCACGTCATAGCCTAATGACTCCTCTTGTGGCCATCGCCTTCTCATGAGGGTTCTGCAAACTTTCTCTCTTTCTCTCTGGAGGTGGGTTGGCCCCACACTCTCTCTGCTTCACCTTTCTACTGAAGAGCCAAACTCTGAGAGCTGAAGGAGCGATGCAGACCCGCAGCAGTGCTGAGATACTTATACCGCCATTGGAGCCACAGGAGTTTTCACCCACCAGCCTGTGATTTCCTGCTTTGGGCATCATTGCATGTACCTCTAAAGAGAAATTTACAGACTAGTATCAGATATCTGGGCTGATATCAGACTTATGGATTTGCTCTGGACTAAGCTGGGATGTTTTCTTGGTGTGCAATTATCTTTTGATAAAAGCATTTTCTCATACATATATGTGTTCATTTTCTCTAGTCAACTTGGATTAACTCATCTACCCCAACACATCAACACTCACACTTAGGTTTAGTGAGTTTGTCAATAAATAAGACTGAATTAATATTAACTAATTCAATGTTTGCACTAATTCAATAGAATATAACTGTCATAAATAATGAGAAGAGATTTTAGATAGGTTTTTGTTACAAAGGTTTGCAGTGACTTTTATGTAAGATCCTGGGCCCAGAGAAATCATCCATAATGATGGAAGAGACATGATATGAGGAGAATAGCAGGAATGTCTTAGAGGAGTAGTTGTGCCAACATTGCTGTTGCTATCAAGTACTGTCAAGTCAATTACAACTCAGAGTAACCGTGTACAACAGATGAAATGTTTCCTGGTCCAGTCCTCTTCTCCACATTGTTACACTTCAACCCATTACTCCAGTTTCTGTTTCAATCCATTTCTTGGATGGTCTTTTTCTTTTGTCTGCTAATTTTCTACTGAGCCTTGTATGAAGTCCTTTTATGGAAATTAGTCTCTCCTGCTAACACATCCAAAGTAAGGGAGACAAACTCTCACTACCTTCCAAAACAGATTTGTTTATTCTACTGGTAACTCTTGGTACTTTCAATATTCTTCAAAAACATCATGATCATAGGTATCAATTCTTCTTAGGTCTTCCTTACTCTTTATGCAACATTCACATGCCTCTGAGGTGATTGAAAATTCTATGACCAACCTTTCAGAACAAAGACCAAACCCATTTCTAGAGTCAATACTGACTCACAGTGACATTAAAGAACACAGTAGACCTGCCCTCTCAGTATCTTCCAAAAAAAAAAAGACATACCCATTTCCATGGAGTCACTGCTGATTCATATCAATCATCTGTGGGTTCCCAGGGCTCCTGAAATGAAAGTTGTTTTATTTATTATTTTTGGCAGAAATGAGTGGAAATCAACATGATGGCCATCTAGATCACAATCTTCCGAGAGGTACAGAGCAGACCTGTAAAGGGTGGAAAGAAGTGAAAAAAAACAAGCCAAAATCATTTCCATTGAGTCAATGTTGTCAGGGCCCAACTGCCCCCATAATCGTGAGACCATAAGTGTTTTGAGAGTTGAAAGCCCTGTTTTTCTCCTGTGGAGAGGTTGGTAGATTTCAAACTGTGGACCCTGTGGATCACAGGTCTATGCATCATCACCTCGCCACCAGGGCTCCTGGCAGAAAACAAGGCAACGTGCTAGTTAATAACAACACCTTAACCTTTTCTGGACAATGAATTGTGCCCTCTCTCAACAGATATGTTGAAGTCCTAACACCTATGCCTAAAGATGAGAACTTGTTTTGAACATCTTTTTTCTTTTCTTTTGTTTTGAAGATGTCTCCAGTTATATTGTGGCGGGTGCTAATTCTCTTAAAATGATGTCCTACAAATGGGAAAACAGCTATAAAACGCAGAGCCATATAAGGAAAGACATCTTGAGAAGCTAAACTTCCAGACAAGGAACACCAAGAGATGTCTGGGGCTGTCAGAAGCTGGAAAAGAACTAAAGGATCTTCCCTGACATGAGAAATGAATGTGTGGTCTTGCAGGTGCCCCAAATGCAAGAATCTAGTCTCCAGAACAGTGAGAAAATATATTTCTGTTCTTAAAGCTTCCTACTTTGGGTGTTTTTGTTATGCCAACACCAGGAAACTAAAGACACCTTACTTCTCCAGATTCACTGTACTTGAGGAAAAACAAGGCTATGACTAATAATTGTAATAATATTGACTACCTAGCAAAGCTTGTATGATTTCATATTCTGTATTTTCTTCAGGCTTTAGGTGCTTGTGTTCTATTTTAAGTAGTTTTTGAGGTTTCTCTGCACCGTTAGTTAGAATACAGATCCTAAAGTTAAATACCCTGTTTTAAAATCCCAGCTCTGGTAAATCAGTTTCTTGAGCAACTGACATAATCTCTCTATGTCTTAATTTTCTCTGTTACAGAATGAGGGTTTTAATAACATTTACATAAAAGTTTTTTTGAGGGTTCAAAAAAGATATTCAAAAGGCTTAGTTAGAAAGGTGCTGACACCCTGCAGTCATTTTATGGCTATTCAGAATTCTTCGTCTCTGTTTGACTTTATTTCATGTGGTCACAACTGGATCCTTCCTCCATCGCAGTTGTTGTAGTTGCTAGCTGCTTCCAACTTGCAGCGAACCTACATACAACAGCAGAAGACACGCTCCAATCCTGGGTCATCCTCACAATTGCCCTTATTCCACAGTAGCTAGAGTCCTCATCATGGAGCACGGAAGAGGAGATAGTTGCACACCCACAGAGAGAAATAGGGCTCAGATCTCCAGATTGTCCCTCTAAAGCCTTCAGCTTATGATTAGTCTAGAACTATAAGGAAATCACCTTATGAGAAGGATTAGGCTATCTGAAATGAAGGGGAAGGGGTTATCCCTGGAGCTCGTCCAAGCAAGGAACAGTGTGTGTTTCTACAAATGAGGATAAAACAAAACCATGGGCATCATGTGAGGATTCAGAAGGATATCACCTCAGCAGATTGGTGAAGATGGTCTTAAACTGGTGGTCCACCTTAGAACAATTTTTTAAAAGCCTCATAACAAGGATGAAATTATCTCCCATAAATAGTCTGTGCCAGAACAATAAACATGTATTTATAAGAATATGAGTGGGACAGCCCCCTCCCCCTGCAAAAAGGGAATTTTTTCCAAAGCTATGCATTTAATTTCTTTTATAAAAGCTTATCACCTATTTCCTTTTACTTTCTTCTTGTCCCACTCTCAGGTTCAGCCTCCATTTGTGTTTCAGTGTTTTCTCTGTGTTACATTACTCTTGACCAATCCTATCAGACCTCTCACACCCACCTTGTCACGGAATTTGGATCACTTGTTGCTCCCTTATCTCCAGGTCAGTCAAAACCACCTTCTTTCCCCCTCCTCGCCATCTCCCACATCTCCTCCACCCCCTGAACCATCAGTCTCATCATTTTTGCCTCCACACTGTTCATTCAGCCTATCTTATCTAGATAGACCTATAGCGATAACAATATGTAAAAAAAAAAAAAACAGGCATCCTAAGATGAAGGGAACAAAGAAAATGAAACAACGATAACAACAATAAAAACCCCTCAATATCCAGTGTGTGTATATATATATATACATATATATAAAAGTAAAAATAATAGCAAAATAAAAACCTGTACATAGTTCAAGTTCTGTTTGTTGACCTCCAGAAGTGCCTACCAGTTGAGTTGAATGGGGTGTCACATCCTGGTCCCAAAGTATATCCTTGCCACTCTATCTGGAACTCCATGCTCTGTTACATACCCTTAGTGTTTTGCCATGATGTGCTGCGATCAGACAGGGTATAATCCTGTCCTTGTTTCTCCAAAGGGTCTTAGGTCAGTGAGCTAAGCCATATTCCTTAGTGGGGCTGGCTATATAATCCTCTCTGTGGATCAACTGTTCTAAATGTAAATATCATCTTAAAGGCTCAGTAGGCCAGGATGCACTCCATTCTCTCTCCCTCCTCCTTCATTTGTTCTCATGTGCTATGGTCAGGCATATCTCACTCCTCAAGCTGCAGCTTCAATGTTGACTTCCAAAACAAGCTTCCCTGGGGGGTAGAAGCAGCTGCCCCAGTAATTGTGATTTGGGTTGGGCACTCAGACCCCTCCAGTGGTTCCCCGCTCCATGCCATCATGCTGCATTCACATGCTGGAACACCGACTCTAAGCTTGGGTCCTCTTTCCCTGTGAGCTATAAACAATATACTCCCCTTTGGTGGGTAAAAGGAAATAGAGGAAATAACTGGGTGGTAAAGGACACTTATAGAGACCTAAATATAGACATGTATATTGATGAATATATTTTCATATGATGATGAGGAAATAGATCAAGGTTAGTATTAGGACACAGATACTTATAAGGTTAGTATTAGGATACAGATGGACATTGGACTCCACTCAAGTACTTCCTCAGTGCAAGAACATTTTGTTCTATTAAATTGGAATTCCATGATGCTCACCTTCCTGAGACAATCACTGAAGACAAATGTGTGCATAAGCAAATGTGGTGAGGAAAGCTGATGGTACCTGGCTATCAAAAGGTGTAGCTTCTGGTGTCTTATAGGCTTGAAAGTAAACAAGCAGCCATCTAGCTCAGAAGCAACAAAGCCCACATGGAAGAAGCACACCAGCTAGTGGGACCATGAGGTGTCAAAGGGATCAGTTATCAGATTTCAAGAACTAAAAATCATAACATTGCATGCTCACCTTTCTGACATGATTGCTGATGACAAATGTGTGCACAAGCAAATGTGGTGAAGAAAGTTGATAGTGCCCAGCTATCATTAGATGTAGCGTCTGGGTCTTAAAGGCTTGAAAGTAAACAAGTGGCCATCTAGCTCAGAAGCAACAAAGCCCACATGGAAGAAGCACATCTGCCTGTGAGACCACGAGGTGTTGAAGGGATCTGGTATCAGGCACCAAAGAACTAAAAATTATATCATTATAAATGAGGGGGAGAGGGCTGAGCCCCAGTGATGTAAGTGGTTGAATGCGGGACCGTGGCCTGCGGGCTTGGTGGTTCAAATCCAGCAGCAGCTCTCAGGAGCAGCTCTGGGTAGCGCCCACGACCACCAGAGGCAGTAATGTCCCTCCCCCAAAACAAAACAAAACAAAATAAACGAGGGTGAGTACATGTTGGGAACCCAAAGCCCATCAATAGGTCAAGTGACATCCCCTTACAGAAGAGCTACAGGGAGGAGATGAGCCAGTCAAAGTACAGTGTAGTAACAATGAAATATGCAACATTCCTCTAATTCTTAAATGCTTCCTCACATCCACTATCATGATCCCAATTCTACCTGACAAATCCAGCTAGACCAGGAAATGTACACTGGAGCCAGAAACATGGAGAATTCAGGATAGATGATCCCTTCAGGACCAGAGTTAGGAGTGTTGATGCCAGGAAGGTGGAGAAAAGGTGGAATAAAAAGGGGGAACCTATTGTAGGGATCTACATATGACCTCCTTTCTGGGGTACAGACCACAGGGAAGTGAGTGAAGAGACACTTCAGATAATGCAAAAAATGAAAAAGTAATAATAATTTGTAAATTATTAAGGGTTCAAGGGGAAGGGAGGGGAAATATGAGGAGCTGGTACTGGGGGCCTAAGTGGAGGGAAGATGTTTCAAGAGTGATGATGGCAACAAGTGTTCAATATGGTCAGCATACAATTGACATATGTATTGATCATGATGGGAGTTGTATAAGTTCCCAATAAAATGATTTATAAAAATAAAAGAAGAGAAGGCTGAGCCCTGGTGCCATAGTGGTTGTGCGGGGGACTGCGGCCCACTGGGATGGAGGTTCAATTCCAGCAGCGGCTCCACATGAGCAAATTCTGTGCATCCTACCCCCACCACCAGAGCGCAGTGATGCCCTAAAAAAAACAAAAAACAAAAAAAAATTAAAAGAAGGGGAAAGAGGAGCTTATACTAAGGGCTCAAGTAGAAAATATTTGGAAATGAATATGGCAACATGTACACAAATATGCTTGATACAAATGATGTAAGGAATGTTCTAAGAGCTGTAAGAGGCCCCAATAAAATTATTGGGGGAAAAAAGAAGTTTATCATCTTCAAATTACTCTCCATTACACTTAGTACATTTGTCAGATCTGCAATTCCATCCTTGGAAACATATTTCAAACTCATCTGTCTGGCTGACAGAACCTCCCTCATTTTTCTTCACCTCTTCTACATCGTCAAACCACTGACCTTCCAAGCCCCTCTTCATTTGCAGAAACAAAATGAAATTGAAAAGAGTGAGGTCAAGTGAGTGAGGTGCCTGGAACAACACAGGTATGCAAGCTGTTTTATATCAAAGGCTGGCGCAGTGAAATAGCTGTATGAGCAGGAGCTTTGTGCTGGTAAAACCACTGCCCTATCAGTCACAAGCCATGCCTTTTTTGTTGCACACAGTTATGCAATCTTTTCAGAATCTCTAAATAGAAAGCTTGGTTAATAGTCCGATCTGGTGGATTGAACTACAAATGCACTATGAATTGATATTATTGTCCATTGGGGAAGTAGATGGACATCCAGAATGAGATTTGTCATGAATCCATATTTCACCTTTTTCCTATAGTGCTGTCTTTGTAAGCTATGTTCAACATCACAGCAGTTTCTGCAGCATTTTCCCAAGCAGGAAACAAAATTTCTTAGCTAGACACTGTACTCTTAAATTTACCATCACAAAAATAGAAGTTTGAGCAAAATAACTTTATGAAAAATTTCTCAGTGATCAAATAGAACCTTCCCAGGAGACAGTGTGTGCACTAACTCAGAGCAAGTTGCTTAAAGCCCAATTAGCATGAAAACTGTGTACTGAGAAAGTTCCACTTTGCCCAATACAATTCCAGTTTTTTTAGCGGGGGTACCCCCTCGTACAGAAATACCCAACACCAAAGAAAGTGCAATGCATAATGTATGATGTTCAATAGAACATTTCCAGGCAAGAAAGGAAGCAAATAAATAATTGAAAACACCTCCAAAACAGATGAGAAGAAACGGCAGAGTCCAGAGAATTGGTGGGAAGGGGTGTTAAATGGTTATTACAATAGCATTCTTTATGCTCAAGAAGTTCGAGGAAAATTTTATTGTGCTAAAATAGAGAATTGGAAAAATGTAAAAATATCTAAAGTCAGACATCTAGTGATAAAAACATTGTACATGAGAAAATGTATTAGGATTAATAGCAAAGTAGACATTGCATACAGAAGACTTGGTGAACTTGAAACATAGTGAGAGAAACTATTCAAAATGAAATAGAAGGGGGAAAAGACAAATGAACTGAGTACTAATGAGCTGGAAGACAGCTCTGAAAGTCTTGTATATGTACAACTGGCATCCTTGGGGAAGAAAAGGCAGGAGTGACAGAGAGAGAAAAAAGTACCATCCAATTTATGTCCAAATTTATAGAAAACTATAAACTGACTCTAAGAAACTGTACTGAACTCAGACAAAAGCCCCATGAAGAAAACTAGACCAACACATCACAATAATATTGCACAAAATTATACTCTTATCCAAACTTTCAATGGCTTGGCAGGACAGCAAGCAATTTTATATTGTTCCCCAAAGGCATGTAGTTTATTTGTCTTATTTAAGTCTATTGTGGAAAATGTATGCCCAGTTTCCCATTCTTGGTCTGCAGGATAGTTTGTGGCACCATCCTCCATCACTCATTGCCCTTTGTGCCTCTTAGTCTGAATGTAAATCATTGCCCCTACACATGATCGTGGACCCTTCTGTTTTGATACTTTATATGACGTTCTAGAATGATCCCTGGAATTGTCAACTTTTGCTTTGCTTTCCCTCAGCATGTTTGTGGTACCTTTGATATCACTGCTTGAATGTCTTCTACAAACAGCATTCCTCATAATCTAGCATGTTTATAAAAGCCAAATTGAACATTGCTGACCCTTCCTGTTGACCATCTATCACATATAATTTAAATTGAATACTCTCACTTTTCTGGTCCTAACTGCCTTATATTTTTCCCTTAACCTTTTCTGGATCAATAGTAAACTTATATTTTCCTTAACGATCCTGAAAGTAGGGTTTACTATAGATCATCCCCCACCCTTTTTTTTTAGATATTACATGTTGCTTTTCCTAAGAAAACTTAACCCTTTCTTTTTCCTTCACCCAGAAACATTTCCCTTCACACTTTACAGGGCTTGGGGCTCTTTGTAACTCCACTTCAATGGCTTTCTTACTTTAGGTAGATCAGCTCCGATTTTCTACCACTGCCTGGTGTCTTTCTTTCAGATGCCTGTCCTGTCATGTTGTCAGGTCTGTTTTGTTATAGTGGTCTTTTTCTCTCTAATACATGGAAAGAGGTTGGAGGAGTTAAAGAGCAGAAGAGGTTACAGATTAGTTAGGGATCAGGAGTATTATATCTCATGGTGTTAACTAACATTGCTGCTGCTTGTTGGTTGCTGTTCCCCGTCACTCCTAACCCCCAAGGTGACAGAAGGGAGCTGCCCTCACAGGCTTTCCTAGGAGGAGAGATCACTGAGTCTATTTGACCACTGAGAAGCTGGTTGGGGTTGAACACTTTGATTCACAGTCAAGCACTTGGAGGTTACTCCACCAGGGCTTCTTGAATCATCATTACCAACTGGTATTGCTCTGTCAGCCCTGTGAAGGGACACTTAGGAAACTGCCATCCTTGCACCTTCTGAAGCATAAAATGAAAGCCTCTAGTTGATTACACAGATCACTGTCACACCGCTACCCTGTATTTCACCCTAGACACGAGGCCAGTTAATATTTTATGAGTACTCATCAGTATGCACAGAAATAATGGCTGGAGCCAAGAGCTGGGGCTGTCATTTGTGCCCTTTTAAGGATTTCATAAGTAAATAGAGTTGCTTTAAAAATAAAAAAGGCAGGCATGGGGCTTGCTGTTCCTGGAATTATTCCCAGGACACACTATAGAACAGAATGAAAATCTTTGTCAGTTAACTGGAAGACCCATGGAATTCTTGGGGAAAGCATGGGGCATGGTTTTGCTCTAAAATAGGGGCGAGGACTCTTTTCATGGTGTCATATGGAAATAACGTGTTGGCACAACCAATTAAAAGAAATTTTAGTCTTGCATCTCATGCACAAAAATTATGTACAATTTGTAAACCTAAGAAAATACCTGCAGCAAGAGAACTTTTCATATACCTGTGATTTCAAAATGTGGTAAAGATTGATTCGGTTAGGAGGCACAGGTAATTTGGTAATGATAGACTAGAGGTAGGTGATAGAGGTAGGTGATTCATTTCTCATTAATTAAAGGTCAGGGATGATAAGAGACATTATTATAAACAAAGTACTATTTTACAATAGCTCAATAATAAAACTCATTACTTAGTGAAAATTTGGGATCTGTTTCCTTTGCATTTACCTATTTATCTGCTCCTCTACATAGGTATCAGATATGTTTTGGGTGTTCTAAGTTTGAGTAGAAGATTGTTATTCATCAAATAAGTTGCTTGTTTCAACACGCTTAACAAAATATAACAATCTGTACATATATAGAGTGTCTGCTTATAGAGGAGCACTTACTAAACACACAACAAAAATTACCTTTTAACTTGTGAGGAACATTTAAATGCTTCTCTCTCCTTTTCTCTTTCCTCTTTCTTCCTGTTCTTCCTTCTTCTCTTCTTCCTCTTAACCTGCCTCTCTCTTCCTTCCAACCCTTCTATCTTTCCTTCCTTTATTTAGCCTTCCTTTCCGTTTTCCATCTTTTCTCTTTCCCCTTTCTCTCTCCTCTACAATTCTCTTCCCTCCTTCCTTTTGCTTCTCTCTGTCTCTGTCTCTGTCTCTCTGTCTCTCTGTCTCTCTTTCTCTCTCCAAAGTAGATTTACTCTCACTCACTCTCTCTGCTCAATTGTTGCAGAATGCTTGGACAATGTCAAAATCACTGCATACTAAAGGTAGACATTTCAAGACAGTCTTCCCTGTCATAGGGAAATCTCTGGGGGGAAAAGACTAAGAAGAAGAAGAAAATCCTTCATCAGAAAACTACGCTAAGAATGAAATTGATAGTGGTGAATCCAAGAAAGGGCAAACAAGCTATTGCCTATAATTTTTAAAACTATAACCGACAGCATCTACTAATAAGACTATGAGTAAAGGAACATAGAAAAACCATGAAAGAGATTGTGGGATCCTTTGAAACCCAAATTGGTTAATCCCGGAAAGTTTAGGGTTGCTCTTCAAATTATAAAGATGAAGAAATTGAGAGACTCTATGACTTAGGGCCATGAAACAAGCAAATAAAAGACTAGGAATTGTAACCAACAGCTCTTCATGGGCAATGCTGGACCTAGACCAGTTTATGGAAACACAAAAGGAAACAAATCAATTGCTGGTTATTGGTTCAGTTGACATGTATTTTTGCAGCAGACAGAATCTCCTATTTCCTACTCTAGTTTCTCCCACAAAGAGCAAAATGCTTGGCACAAGAAACAGTGGATGAGGGAAAGAATTAATATGCGGATGGATGGATGAGGACTCAAACAAATAATCAAACTGGTTTCTGAGAGATTATCCATGAAGTTGAGTAAACCTTGATGCCAAATGTTTAACCACCGTGTTTCCAAATGGACCTTGATCAAATGGGCAAAATCTGAGAAAGGGGGGCGTATTCTTTGACAGAGTAGCATTATAATCTTTTTGCTGGATCCCTTTTGATACTGAGCACAAAGTATTAAAAATGTCTGCCTGTGTAGGCAGTCAATATATCATTGGGGCCAGACTTCTAAATCTTCAAGTATTTACTAAAAGATGGGGGTGTTTTGGACTAAGCAATGATGCAGCTTAATAGCTAACATGTCTCATTTGTGTCTTCTTTTCAATTTCATTAAGTGACCCTGGCAGCAATTAGCCCCGTTCTCATCTTCACTTTGATCTCTGGGTTTTGTAGTTGAAGCTGTGACACATGAGAATTTATGTAAACAGCCTAAGTTTGATCATCGAATGTGCTGTTCCCCTGCTCCTTTTCCTGACCTTCCTGTTTACTGCTCAGCATGTACCCAGCATGCCAGCATTTCTTACAAAATTATTTTTTCAACGTAGTAATGGATTCACAAAAAACGTCACTGATGTCCTAAATTAATTTCTCCAAATATTAGTATGATGTGGTCATTTCCAAATTGCTGGCTTCTGGTTTTGGGGTAGAATTTGCTACTGTATTGAACTTGAAAGAAGTCTGTTCGAATGAGTATGCTGTAGATGCAGCTGAAGAATCTATTGCACGTTGAAGCCTCAGAATGGTGGGAATAAAACATTCTGATTTGGAAGACACTGAGGGTGGTTGCTGCAAGTTAGAACTTGTGGCAATGGCAACTCACCTAGAAGGATCTCAGGAGCAGTGTGGGAATTGCCAGGTAATTTTTGACTCTTAGCCTCTAGGTCAGTCATTCAAAACCATCAGCTAAGGCTTGAGAGATAGACGAGGCTATGATTTGCAACCTCGGAAATTTTATATATGGTCACAATGTGTCAGAATTCACTCTGTAGCATTAACTCAGCAGGGAGTGTAAAGGAAGAGCTGATGGTCTGTTTTTGACAGCTCATAGCCCTGAAAATCCTATCGAGTGCAGTTCTGTTCTGTGACAGATCAGGTTGCCAGGCATCCGAATTGACCCAATGTGCCAAGGCACTGCAAGTGTGTGTATGGAAATATCTATCCAAACACGTGTTCACATAATCAACACGAGAGTGGGTTGGAGAAAATAGGAAACAAAATCTTAAATCTGTCAAACTGTATTCCCAATACAGCAAAGAGATAAAGGAGGAAAATCTTCAGCTGCAAAGTTGTCTCTGTCTTCTGGAAAGAGCTGAGCAGAGAGAAACTTCAGTGAGGGAAACACCCTCCTGCGATGTCAGGGCATGAACTAACAGGGGTTAGTTTAACTTTGTTTTCAATTATTTTTGTCAAATACAGATAAGAAATTTTCAGTCTCCCAGCTTAAAATGTTTTATTTCTTCACAGTGCTGTTAATTGGTACATTAGTGTTTTCCATCCTGGGGTATGCAGCAACAAAATACGTTTCTAATTATATTTATTGTAAACATCTCAATCTATTATCATCAAAATATATTTTAATAAACTTTCATTTTTAAAAAATCTACTCAACGTTGGCAGGAAAGGTAAGGCTGACTAGAAAAGATATTGCATAACTAAACAATTTAGGGCAGCAAACTCAAGAAGACTTGAGACTCACAACTCTAAGCATTCTTTTATAATTTTCTTCATTTTTTCCCTTCACTAATTACCCTTGGCTTCATAGATATGCTGCCAGCAGGTGACAAGAACAGCTTTAAAATATGACCAACCCTGCAGCATCTCTCAACCATCATTTTAGTATTTCTCCTCTGTGACTCCTACTATGAGAGCTCACTCACATTTCTAGAGTATTTTTGGGTGAACTGACATAGAACTAGTGTAATGCACACATCGACAGTCAGAGCATTGTAAGCCCTAGCACTGCCTTGACTTTATGAAGATGGGTGTTGTGTGATGTCAGGCATCAGGTTTAGAAAGGGCCCTGGGTTGTGCAAAGGTTAGTGTTTGGTTGGTAACAAATATGCTGGCAGCTTGAGCCTACTGCAAAGCTCTGTAGGAGAAAGACCTGGAAATCTCACAGATATTGAAGCTCAGAAAGTTCTACCAGACAGTTCTACAGTCACATGAGTGTGCCACGAGTAGAAATGAACTCAATGGCATTTACTTACAACAACATAGTTTTTAGCCAGACCGAGATTTGAAGGTTGGCTCTGTCATCTGTCCTTTCTTTCCTAGCCCCAACCAAATTCCATTTTTACTCATCATCACTAAGTTCACTTAAGACAGTCTCTGTAGGTCCAGAAGCAATGGCTAAATATATCCCACCGGAAAATAGAGTTTCTATGTAGTCTTTTCATATTTAATGCCTGATGTTGGAATATCAAGAGGAGACTCATAAGAAAGTCTCTTGCTGGTAGAGGCACAGGAGTCAGAGACTTCTTTCTCATCCTTTAGACCTTGTCCAGAAATTGAGGTGCTTGTGTATCTCATTCTTGTTAAATCTTTTGCCTTGGGTGGAGTCTAATTATACATCCTTCATTAGAGCATCCATGAAAATAATATACAAAATCTCTCCTTTCTTTTTTGACAAGCCAAGCTGGGAATTGAGCTCAAGTTTGATCCTTTCTCTAAGCTTTTTGTGTTACAGATTTATAGCCTTCTCTCTAAAGAGAGAAAAGACTGCCACTTTCATGAGTCATTTCCTAAATGACTGTGGATCTCCCCTTTTCTTGTCGTGTACTTCGGAGAATACATAATGACCCTAGCAATGTGGTTCTTGGACAAAATGTACTCAAGTAAACTATTATTTGCATTGAATGTAAGGATTTAATATAATAGCATTGGTGAATGGGCACAGTTTAAACTTCAATATGGACTCAATTCTTCTTTCTATCCCCTAAATATAATTGGTTAATTTCTAAAACACATAGTTGCTGGACATGACAGCATTTGACTTATTATAGATATTAAATTATCAACAGTAATAATATGCAAGTGTTTGCTAGAGCTCTCTGGTTAGAGAGTCCAAAGGCAGATCATATTTGGCCCATAAAGAAATATGCAGAGTATCATGGCCTTAGCCACAGAGCCTCTCACAGCTTAACAGGTCTCTGAACTTCAACATCTTCTGGAAATATCTTTAGAATCATCATAGTCTTTTTTAAAATCATTCTATTGAGGGCTCGTTCAACTTTTAACACAATCTGTACATACATCCATTGTATGCAAAGCACATTTGTACATTTCTTGCCATTATTCTTCTCAAAATATTTTCTTTCTATTTAAGCCCTTGGTATTAGCTTTTCCTTTTTCCACTCCCTTCCCATTACCCCCTCCCTCACGGGCCCTTCATATGTTATAATTATTATTATTTTGTCATATTATACAAAGTCTGATATCTCCCTTGGCACACTTCCCTGCTGTCTGTGCCTCAGGAATGTAGATCCTTTTCATCTGTTCCCCATTTCTACTCCACTTCCTTCCACCCTCCTGATATCACCCCTCTCACTACAGGTCTTAAAGGGATCATCTGTCCTGGACACCCCATATTTCCAGTTCCTATCTGTACCAGGGTATATCCTCTGGTCCAAACACATTTGTAAGGTAGAGTTCAGATCATGATAGTGGTAAAGAGGAAACATTTAAGAACTGGGGCAACTCTGTTGGTCAGACCAGAGTGCAGCTGCCTTAGCCAGTTTCCTACTTCAGCTGGCAAGGCTCATTTCCTGTGAGACATCCTTGAGGAGAAACCATATGGACTTACCCCGATGCAGCCCTGGGTGCTGGAGAAGCCACGTAGAGACCCCTGCAGCACAGAGAAGCTTACACCACCACTGGATTCAAAGACTTCCTACCCACTGGTCTGTCCTCCTGCATTTGGCATTGTTGTGTGTATTTTGTGAGTTTAAGGAGGACTTTGTAGATCAATATTGGACATATGGCCTAAGTCGGACTTGGTTGGGATACTTTCTGTCTGACTGTACACTTATCCTTTATATAAAACTCTCCCTTACACATAAAAAAAGAACTAGAGCAAAATTGCATAGTTAATGGTTGCTACACTATATCCTGACTGACTTGTCTCTTCCCCATGACCCTTCCGTAAGGGGATGTCCCTTTGCCTGATGGTAGATTTCGGGTCCCCAGTCTGTACTTCCCCTCTTTCACAATGTTAAAATTTTCAGTTCTTTGATGTCTGATACCTGATCCTTTCAATGTCATGTGGTCACACAGTCTGGTGTGCTTCTTCCATGTGGGCATTGTTGCTTCACAAATAGATGGCTGCTTATTTGTCTTCAAGTCTTTAAGACTCCAGATGCTATATCTTTTGATAGCCGGGCACCATCAGCTTTCTTCACCACATTTGCTTGTGCATGCCTTTATCTTCAGTGATCATATAAGGAAGGTGGGCAGACAATATTATGATTTCTGTTCTTTCATGACTGCTAACTGATTCCATTGACCCCCTCAAAGTCACATAGTCTGGTGTGCTTCTTCCATGTGGACTTAGTTGCTTCTGAGCTAGATGGCCACTTGTTTATTTTCAAGACTTTAAGACCCCAGATGTTATATCTTAATTCTCACCCTATAAGTATATGCACGTATATCTATTTCCCCATCATCATATATAAATATATATCATCATATATAAATATAAATAAATCTGTTTATGCCTGTATTTAGACCTCTGTAGATGTCCTTTCCCTCCCAGTTCCTTCCTCTATTTCCTTTTACTTTTCTCTTAGGCACTATTATGCACATCCTTCATTTGAATTTCAGTAATTGTTCTCTGTTACATTACTCTTGAGCAATCCCTATCAGACCTGTTAAATCCTTGACACTGATTATGGATCACTTCTTGTTCCCTTATCCCTGGGAAGGACAACACTACTTCCTTTCCCCCCATCTCCCTGTCTCCCTTGTCCCCTGAGACCCTCAGTTCCACTGTTTTCCCCTCCAGATTATTCATCAAGCCTATTTTATCTAGATAATTTGTAGAGATAATAATATGTACAGAAAAACAAGACATTGCAAGAGGAAGAGACACAAGAAAAAAACAATGAAAACAGCAACAAAAAAACAATGTCCAGAAAAAAATATATAATGATGGTCTTACACTCTGTTTAAACCGTTTATAATAAAATCCCACACTGTCCCACACAAGTTGACTGGAATGAAAGCAAAGCAGAAAGATTCCAAGATACTCTGGATTATGACGAAGTACCAATGGATAGATGAGTACTGTTACAGCCACACACATCTGCAAAGTGTCCTAAACTAAGCCAAAGGACCAGGGGTTTTTGCATTTTGTTCAATGCTATAATCTTAGTACCTACTGTGTTTATTTGCATATACAATAACTGTTGCATAATAATATATACAAGGAACATTTTTTAAGTAATATTAAATGGTTCCTGAGCTTGACAATCATGTGACAACAAAAAGTAATCAAAATAGTTTTTTTTTTCTTTAATCTAAAATAACAAACAAGAACAGAATGGGGGAGAAGTTCATTAATGTTTTTTCCCTACAGTTTCTATTTTCAGTTTTCAAGTTCGGCATTCTGCAACTCCATTTGAATGAAGCCACACTGTCCCAGTGAAAAGCGAAGGTCAGCGCACCCCAGTCAAACAGCACCGCAGTCATCTTCGACAGAAATGGGTGTCTTCTAATGCATGAAAACTAATTCTTATACAGTCAGAAAGGAGTTGAAAAACACTATAGCTATAGATGTGAGCAATGTATACTCCTTACTCCTACCCTTGGCAGAAAACCATCATGACTGCAGTTGTCTTCTCCCCACCCCCACCCCCCAGTATATGGAAATGCATTAAAACAATTGAGAGGCCCAATCATATAATTAGAATAAAACAAATGAAATAGATTGAGGTTCCATGAGAAAATGTGAAAATGTGAATGAGGTTTATTAGGAGACACTGGAAAATTAGTAATTGTTAAGCTGGCCTTATAAATGCACTCTTTGAAAGCCTGTGGCTTATCTATACCTTAGCAGAAAGCTAGAATCTTGTGCTAAGGTTCAACTTATTCCAAAAGGTTATGATTTTGCTGGTAAGAGAGCATGGTTTCCACACTGTGACCGTATGATTTTACTTCACTATCACCCCACAATTGCTTTTTCATACACAGTTTAGCCAACAGCACTGAGCTCCCATTATAATTCGGTCAGATCAGCTGCTGCAAATGAGATTGCTATTCCTGTGGGGGAGCTATGTGAACTTTCATAAGCACAGACTACACCCGGATATCATTCAGCTTTGTGATACATCTGTGGATTTCCTCCCAAAGGGGTGGGTGCTATTGCTTGGGAAGGCATATGAACATATAAAGAAAGAAGGATATGAAAAGGCACTACTTAAAAATGAGAGATGACGATTGTCATCTTTGACTTCCATCTGAAGTCAAGCATGCAAAGAGAAGCAAGCATCTGTTTCCTTCCTCATTGTCATTACCAGTCTGAAAGTCTATCTAACAATGGATGGGAAAAACCTTTTTGCTAAGAAACACACCCCTCACTATATATAATTCAACTAATGATTATGTCTCAACTTCATGTGTCACTCACACTACTCACTCTTACTGACTTGCAGGATCACTTTTAGGGGATCCCATGGCACCACTAACAGCTATGGGGGCATCGAGGTACATAATCCCTCATACACACACAAGCATGTGCTCATCTTCCTAGACCACAAGGTATTACCAACAGGGATTGATTTCACCCTGTTTTCATTCTCATCTTACCCACACAGCACATCTCTTTACTTTGGATGGTCTCTAACTTTGAAACCAGTTGTTCTCAAATCTATTCCTTCTCATAGAAACTGTGTTGAGCTGTATAGAACTGCCCATATGGTTTCAAGGGCTGTAATCTGTATAGAAGCAAACTTCCATATCATTTTCCTGCATGTTTTCTTGTGGATTCAAATCGTCAACCTTTCTGTGAACAGCTGAAAGCCACCAGGGCTCCTTGAATGTTCTATAATAGTTGCAAATTAAAATGAGCTGGACTGAAGTCTATCCTTATCTAATTATTATTTTTAGATGCTAGTATGTGCAAAAATAATGGAGAGATAATGTAAACACATAGCATATTGCAGTATTCCATGTGCCAAAAGAAACTATGACTAAAAGCTGAGAAAATAATTTAAAAATCATGAATAATCAGAGATAAGTTAAAAAGTATTCTCCATAAATTTGGAAAGAAGTATACTAGGCAAGAAATAAAATGAAAGGCTGGCAGATTTGCTTTACTATAAAAATGTTAATAATGAAGAAGATGAAAAGCAGCAAAAATGAAAAAAATAAAAAACCAATAATATGTAGGATGCTTGCCTCAAGTAAGTCATGTTAAAGGTTAATATATACAATGAGTAAAATTATTCACAGATATTGTAACATTACAAAGAACACAAGAATGAAAGGGCTCAGGATATAAATGAAAAATTCACAATGGCATATAAGTATTCAAGCGAAAGTGTGTATCTCTTTAGTTATCAAATAAATGCAAATTAAAGCAAGATGTGGGACTATTTTATTCCCATGGGGAAAAATCCAAGATAAAATTTCACACTGCTGGGCCTGTTGGAATATCACCATCCATAATAAATGATAGGATTAACGGATATGTTTCTTTCCCTATGGATGAAATTGGGCAATATTTCAGTGCCAATTTTTTTTCATTTAACTTTTAACTCTATCAAGAAATATCCATTGCATATCTTTCCTGTTTTTGGGTGCCATCGAGTTGGTTCCAAGGCATAGCAACCTTTTGTACAATCCAATAAAAAACTGCCCAGTCTGTGCCATCTTCACGGTTATTCCCACACTTGAGTCCATTATTGCCGCCACTGTGTCAGTCCACCCCATTAACAGCTTTGCTCTCTTTCACTCTTCCAGCCCTTTAACAAGCGTGATGCCCTTCTCCAGGGACTGGTCTCTCCTGACAGTGTGTCCAAAGTGAGTAAGAGGTTGTTTCACCAGCCTTACCTCTAAAGAGGACCCTGGTCATACTCCTTCCAAAATAGATGGTTTTGTCCTTTTTATAGTCCATGGTACTTTCAATATGTCTTCCCAACACCACAATTTAAATACATCCATTCTTTGGTCTTCTTTATTCCATGACCAATGAGCACCCATCCTGTTATTTACTCTGCCACATGCTGGAAATTCATTGAAGAACATGATAAATACATTGTTGCCCTCATGATTCTTAAAGTTATTCCAAGGAAATAAATATTTAAAATAAAAATAGGACATTTCTTTTGGAATCACCATGGACCCCAAGACCTAGTATATGTAACTGGAAAGATAGAGATTCTGTAAAGCCCTTATTAGTGCTCAGTAAAGTAGGGCTCAGGTCCATGTGTTCTCCACCCCGCCCCACTTCCAAATTGGCCAAACCTACCACATCTCCCAATTTCTGCTGGTCTGCTCCCAGAATTTCAGAGTAAGGGTGGATTCTGTGTGTTTCAAAGCAATGTCATTAACTCTGATGTGAGCAATGAGGAGGTGTGGGGAAGAGGACAGCCCTGGGGGTGGAATGGTGGAGTTTTGGATGGGTATTCCTTATCATTGATGTTATGCATCACAAAAAGCAGGCAAGAGAGAATGCCAAGGAGGTGGTGAGGTGAATTTGGTGGCTACTGGATGTTCACTTGAAAACCAGAGCTTTTTTGGTGGGTGATCGTGTGCCCCTGACTGATGTCATAGTTGTGTGGATTCTGCTGTGGCTCTACAAACGTATCCTAGAACCTTCTTAATACCAGGCCTTGCCATAAATATTAACTGCTGGATTCTCACCTTCATTGATTAGCTCCAGTTTTGAGCTTTCTTGGGGAGACAATGTTTTTGGAGAAGATGAGCCAGTTTGAGGCTAAAAGGTTTACAGAGATCCAGCTGAAATATAAGACCCCACCGAAGTAGAAAGGGCCCCAAGAGTAGACTCAGAATGCCTACTCAGCTCAGAAAGAAGAGAAAAAAGGCAACGGCTTCTGCATCCGAGGTGCAGATGGAAGATTGTGAGCAGGCTCTGGCCAAAGAGCTGGAGGTCATGGAACACTTTGCTCACTGACCCAAGAGTCCCTCTGTTCTGGATGATTCCAACAAGAATGCTGCTTTGGTGTTGCTACCCACTTTCTCATAATTCTTTGATAAGCCAGGCTGGTCCCTGTGGTATGCTAAATATCGCTTTCCAAAAGAGTTCACCCAGACCTTCATGATCCACAACATCATCACTGGAATGTGCTAGCGATAGGTAGAATGCCTTCACCAGTGTCATCCTGTTCAGAACCAATAGCATCAGCTCCTTTTCTGGAGTCTGGGTCTTCAGAGCCAACAGTTTGCCTTCCCACTGAGTTCTGATTGGGAGATAGACCACAAGTCATACATATGGTGAAAATTGGATTGTGGCAGCTCGAAGACCTATACTTCTAGCATGTGGGAAAAACCTTCAAGCAGGGCAAGATCTTCCAGTGTCCACCTGGTGCCCACTGCCTGTATCTACCTTGTAGTGAGATGAAAGTCATTAAACAAAGCTGAAAAGTGGGGGAAACAAATGAGAAAGTTTCTTAAACTATTGAGACAAATCCTATGAAGCAAAAGTACATGGGTTATCAGTTAGGTGACAACAGTTGAAAACCTGGTGTGATAGTGAGAGTCTATGTAAACTTGGCATGCCTGAATAAAGATAGGGATTGAGCCTAACCTATTGCTCAAGTCAAAGTGGTGTGTGGCCTTTTGTATAAGAGTGATACCAGTGGAACTGAATTCTTGGCCTTTCCTTTTCACTAGAGCTGGATCCTGGGTATGGTTCCTTGATCTCTATGTTGTGTCACTTGCTGATCCCAGGAGCTGTCAGCCGTCTCCTAATGATGGGTTCATTCAGCTTACCTCAGATTCATTTACCTCTACATCCATCAGAATGTGACCTCACTTTCCCTTTGTTATTCTGCTTCCTGTTCATCTGGTTCCGTAGCTACATGAGTGAGGGGAAACATCACTTGAGCTGGAATGGACTTACCTATTTCTCTAACTGTGCAATCCATTTTTCCATAGATATGTCTTTCTATATACAAACACATACAAGAATCACACATTTTCCTTTTCTAGAAAATCTACCCTAATATACCTGGATTGCCCAGACAGTCCTAAACATAGGAAGGTAAGTCAAAAAAACACTGCTACTCTGTTTCCAGATCATATATATACAGATTTATTCCAAAAACATGCTTAAACGTAATAGCTGTCCTTAGAAATGGTTACAGACAATTTCTCCCAGGAATTCACGTGTCTTTATCTCATTACAGTCTCCTAAAACATGCAATCAAAGCAGTGACTTCTGAAGGAATGTGCTTGGAAAGTTACATTTAAGGGCAGGTAGGTCAGCTTAGGAGGTTATAGATTTTGGGGGGGAATCCCAAAAGAGTTATCTATGGGGGAGGCAGTAAATGTCCAGATTTACTCTCAAGAGTAATAACAAGCATCAGCAAGTACAACGTCCGGGTTTCTCTGTAGATCCTACATAGGCAGGGCAGCAGTGGACAGCAGTGGTGGGCTTTGCAGGATTCTCCCCTGTGCAAGCAAGCACCATGATCGAGGTCATTGATATTCCAGAAGGAAAGGGGCAAGTTGGCAAAAACAAAGGCAGCATCCTTTTTTTTTGAATCCCATGAAGTCTATTGCAATCATAATTAAAGGGAAAAGGAGCTTTGGTAAGATGTACATTTTTTTTTTGAGAAAGCTTTGTCTCCCTAGAAGGTGAAGGGCTCTCCTTCTTCCTCTTCATCAAATCATCAGTGCATGATCCAAAAGAGTTATCTGGGTAGAATTTCCTGAAGAACATGGGGAGGCTGCAGAAGAGGTTGCAAAGATGTTGTAAGGCACCTGAAGACTGCACTAAAGGTCTTTCCACAGAATTCTTATGGCACACTAACTTGCTGGCTTATGAAAATTTCATTGGGAAAATTGACCTCTGTTATCTTACAGCTCTGATGTTGGCCCTCTGGATGTCATTCTGTTCCCAAATCTCAGAGAATATTGAAAGGGTATGTGATTCACGCTCCCCAGAGGGTCCCCAGACGGCCCTTTTGACATGGTATAAATCAAAGACCACAGAACTCTTTGGGAAGAGATGTTGCCAAGTGTCACCCAGTCAGTTTGAAGGCCTATCAAAGCTACGTACAACAAAGGCAAGATCCAACCCTTCCTGTGCCCTCCTCACAATGCTTCCGTGTGAGCCCTTTGTGGGTGCCATCATGTCAAAACAGACTCTGTGTGTTTTCCTGGGAATTAATGGTACTTTCAATAGTCTCCACCAATACCATAATCCAAATTCATCAATTTTTCAGAAGTGTCCCTTACCCATTCTTCAACTTTCAAATGTATATGAGGCTACTGGAAATGCCATGACTTGGGTCAGGTAAAGCTTAATCCATGAAGGGACACGGCATTATTCTTTATCGCCTTAAAGAGGAAAGGATCAAAGAGACACAAATGAAGCAAGCAAACAGACTAGAGACTCTGAAGACCAAAGGGAGGATATGTCAAGAAATTATAGATTCCTGTTTTGAAATTTTTGCTTTTTAAAAAATCTGTGATTTGGAAGAAGTATTTTTCACTTACCTTCATTAAATATTTCATTTCTTTATCTAAGATTTGCCTCCATGTAGGAGCTGGAAACATTTCATTAAAAAAAGTGAAATTTGAGGTAGAGATGTGCCATTTGAGTGAAGCCTAACCATACAGAGAGAGAAGGAAGGAAGAATGCTCTAGAAAGAGAGTGCGGGGAAAGGGAAACAGAAAGAAAAGAGTTGCAGAGCCCCACAAGCTCATCCATGGTGATGCAGGCAAAGTTGCAGATCCCAGAAGAAATTGAGTCATGAAGGATTCATAGACCACGCAGATTGTTTACTCTTCCATCCTCACAGTGGTGTAAAGCCACGTGGATAAGTCAAAAACAGACATGGCGTTGATTCATAAAATGCCACTTTGGTTGCAATAAAAAGAACACTGGAAATGGTGGTTGTACATAAGGGCCCTGGAACAGGTTCCAAGATATAGCAACACAGCAGAGAAACACGCTGCCTGCTCCTGGGCCATCTTCAAAATTGTTCCTATGCCATCATCTCAGGAAGGGGGCACATAATGTTATGAGTTTTGTTCTTTGGTGCCTGATACCTGATTCTTTCAACATCTCATGGTCACACAGGCTGGTGTACTTCTTCTTTGATGGGCTTTGTTGCTTCTGAGCTAGATGGCCACTTGTTTACCTTCAAGTCTTTAAGATACAGCATATATCTTTTGATAGCCAGGAAGACAAATGAGTGTAGAGGCAAACAGAGTGGAGGAAGCTGATCATGCCAAGCTACCAAATGATAAAGTGTTTGGGGTCTTAAAGGCTTGAAGGTAAACAAGTCACCATTTGGCACAGAAGCAGCAATCCCATATGGCAGAAGCACACCAGCCTGTGTGATCACAAGGAGTCAAAGAGAGCAGATATCAAGCATCAAAAACAGGAAGCACATCACTACAAATGAGGAGAACAGGGTGGGAGCCCAAGGCCCATTTGTGGGCAATTGGACACCCCCTTACAGAAGAGTTGTGGAAGGAGATGGCCAGTCAGGGTGTAGTGAAGTAGCAATGAAGCATACAACTTTCCTCTAGTTCTTAAAGGCTTCCTTCACCCAACTATTATGGTCTTAATTCTACCTTACAAATCCAGCTGGACTGGAAGAGGTACACTGGTACAGATGGGAACTGCAAATACAAGGAAGCCCAGACAGATGAACCCCGTCAGGACCAGCAGTGAGAGTGGAGTTACCAGATAGGTAGAAGGAAGGTGGGGCAGAGAGGGGGAGCCAATTACAAGGTTCTACGCATAACCTCCTATCAGGAGGACGGACATCATTGGAGGAGTGGATGAGGGGAGACGTCAGGAAGTGTAGGATATGACAAAATAATAATAATTTTTAAATTATATAATAATAATAAAGTATTGAGGGGTGAAGGGGCAGGGGTTAGCAGGAGATTGGGGAAGGATGAAAAACGCTTATCAGGGGTTTGAGTGGAAAAGTGGATGTTTGGAGTATGATGACCACAGTAGGCATACAAAGATGATTGGCATAGTATATATGTATGTATTGTGATAAGCGATGTACGAGTCCCCTATAATATGATTAAAAAAATTGTTCCTATGCTGAAGCCCATTGTTTCAGCCACTGTGGTTATCCATCTCCTTGAAGGTCTTCCTGTTTTCACTTCCTTCCATTTCACCAAGACTGATGTCCTTCTCCATAGACTAGCCTTTCCTGACAACATGTCCAAAATACAGAAAACAAAGTCTTGCCATTCCTACCTCTAAGGAACATTCTGGTCCTGCTTCTTCCAAGAGAGTTCAATCTGTCCTTTAGCAATCTAGAGTGCTTTTATTATTTTTTTTGTCAGAACCATAATTCAAATGCTTCCATTCTTGTTCAGTTTTCCTTTTTCAATGTCTACATTTTGCACATGCATGTGAGGCCATTGAAAACCCCATGACTATGTCAGGTGTACCTTAGTCCTCAGAGTAACATCCTTGCTTTTCAATGCTCTAAAGAGGTCTTGTGCGGAATATTTGCCTAATATAGTGCATATTCTGATCTATTGACGGTTGTTTCCAAGAGCACTGGTTGTAGAGACCAGCAAAGTAAAATCCTGGACACCTTTGATCTGTTTTACATTTATCATCATGTTACCTATGGGCTCAGTTGTGAAGATTTTGGTTCTCTTTATGTGATGGGTAAGTTTGTTATGCCAACATGGCTACAGAAGATTGGTGGGTCTGTTGTGATGGCACGGCCAATGAACACACAGGATGAATAGAAGGGCAGAGATAGGAAGGGCTCAGCGAGTCCCGCCCTCTCTCTTGCTTCCGGATCTTCGGACCAGAGAGCTGCCTTGTTCGTCCTGTGCCTCGACCTCCAATCAACCCTACCCGTGGGACGCCTAATCGTGGACTATGTTGCTGTGAGTTGAGGTTCCTTCCAGCCCTACTTCGCCATGCTCCTGGGATATCCATCTCTTAAGCTGGGGACTGTTGGACTCTGTCATCTGGCTGAGTGTTGGCGACCTCCTCTGCTGTTTGCTGCCTGTGACCAGATAGCCTGAATTGTTCTACAGAGGCCTACTCAGCGGCCCTCAAGACTTGAAGGTCTGCCTGTCTTCTAGCTGCCTCACGCAAGTGAGTTGCACCGAGCAATCTGTACTGCTTTATAGATAGTTAACTGTTTCTTTCTTATCTTACATACCTTTCTCTATATATAAATATATAAAAAAGAATTACTAGTGTCCTGATTTTATTTCTCTAAGAGAACTCTGCCTGACACACTTTACATGGAGTCATAAACCCATACTGCAGGCTACAATCCTTGACCTTCACCAGCACGTTCTTCAAGTACTCCTCACTTTCAGTAACAAGATGGCTGCATATGCATATCGTACATTGTTAGCATGTCTTCCTCTGATTCTGATGCTCCATTCTTCTTCACATAATCTAGCTTCTCTGATTATTTACTCCGCAGAAAAACTGAGTACGTGTGATGAGAGCATACACCCCTGAGGTCCACCTTTCTTAATGTTAAAGCATGCATCATTCCTTTGTTCTGCTTCCACAGCTGTCTCTTGAGTCAGGTTGAAGTTCTGCAGGAGCAAAATGAAGTGTTCTGGAATCCCCATTCTTCCCAAGACTATCCAGAGTTTGTTATTATCCACACAATGACAGCCCTTTTCATAATCAATAAAGCACAAGTAATTTTTTCTGATATTCTCTCTTTTCAGCCAAATCCATCTGGCATCAGACACGGATATTACTCTCCTTCATTCCATGTCCTCTCATGAATCTAGTAGCCCTCTCTCAGTGTACTGGCGCAACCATTGTTGGATGATCTTTAGTGACATTGGACATTGGGGGTCTTAGGAGCCATAAACTCGCTCCCAGGCTGCCAAGAAGAATTGTGTTTTTATTTTCTAGGTGATAATGGATAGTGATGTACTTTAAATGAAAGTAAAAATATCTGTTGGCAAACTGAAAGCTTTTAATATGGTATACTGGCAAGTAGTAAATTAAAAAAAAATCATTTTCATTATCCTCAAATTCCTTATGTGCTCCTTCCTAAAACCGACCAGCCTGAAAACAGATTCTAGCACTCTGGTTCTCTTTTTCCTGTTCTCCTTTACTCAACCCCATTAGCTCAAAACTGTCACTTTTGGCAACCAGGGACAAGGAAGAACTAACAGGTTCCTAACACCAGGCTGTATAGTGTAGTGTTTCTGTACCTTAGAAACACAGTTTAAGTATTCTAATCAAATTTCTCCATTGGGAATTATTCCTCTAAGATTCTGGCTGGTTAATGGGAAAAAACACAGAAGACACCCATATAGTTAGTTGTTGGTCCATAACATTCTCTTTTACCCATTCTGTGGTTGTCAGATGACATTGAGTTAATTTGATCCATAGTCCCCCAAGATGACAAAGTCGGAGTGCCTCTTAGGTTTGCTGTGCTGTCATTTTAATGAGGGTAGTTTACAAGGTCTTTGTCCTGCAGATCCCCTGGTAGGGCTTGAAATTTCAGTTGGAAACTGGGGCACGGCTATTGTACCACCAGCTGCTGCTGTGTGCTGCTGGGTAGATTTTGACGTGAACTGACTTAAGGAAAAAGAGTAGCTGGTTCCACAGGTTCACATCTTCATGGAGGCAAATCACTAGGTTGTTTTCTCCTATGGAGTTGGTGGGTTTGAACACTGACCTGGAAAGCAGTTAACTGTTCAAACAACATGCTGCTAGAGCTCCTAGAAGACATTCTTAATCTCATGCTGGCATCTTTGCTTATTTGTAAAGTTTACCTGCCATAGGAATCAGACCATCGTATTAGGGTTTGGGGCTCTTGGTCACAATTGTTTTCTTAGATTGCGGCTGACATCTGTGAAAGGAAGAGGCAATAGGTCCCTCCATTGACAGAATGTTTTCAAGAGAGGACCAGGTGGAAGAATGAGGCATTCTTGAACTAACGATGCCCACCAGAAGTGTCTGGCATCTTGATGGTGAGAGCCTGTTGAGATCAGCAATGGCTGGATTCAGACCAGAGGAAACATCCCTGTTGAGTGATTCAAGTGGAAGATTCAGAAAAGTGTCATCAGTCAAGTGAACGTCCTGAAGCAGGATAGCTATGTACTGCATTTTCATGTGAAACATAACTTCTTTGTGGCAGGGACTTTCTTCCATCACTTGCACATGGACTCACACAGGAGAAGCACATGCATACTGAATTTAGGTGCCAAATCAGATATGATGATGCTTTCCAGAGAACAAAACCAAGCCCAAATCAAGTCTGTTGCTATCCAGTTGATCATGACTCATGGCAAACTCATGTGCTACAAAATAGAACTGTCCAATTAGGCTTTCTTGACTTCAGTCTCTATGGAAGCGGCTTGCCAACTCTTTCTTCCATCATGAAACTGGGTACTTTTAAGTTGATAACCTTTCTATTCATTTCTGCATTCCATATGCAAGCTGTTGTGACACTGAGAAACATGTATTGAGAGATTACAAAAATGGACATTTTACTCTTTGTACAAAAAGTAAACAGGAGACTATCAAATGTTAATTTTAGCAAATTTGAAGATTTCAAGGTAGATTTATTTTTTCCTCCAGAAACAAGCAGTGCAGAACCTGATGCAACATTTTCCTGGTAATCGTAGGGCATATCGGTGCATAATGTCCATTTAATTTATGAAAGAATACCAACTTTCCATAAATTATTTGTGAAAATCTTCATCTCCTCTGTATAAATAGAAAACCTCTTTGGCCCTCACTCTGTCCACTCCAGATTCTCTGCTTGACAGCTGATCAAAGCATACACTGATTGGTGGAAGTTGATGTCCTGGATTTTGCTGACTTCAAAATGTTAAGGTTGTACTCTTCTCCCCATGGTGCCTGTTAAAGATTCATTGGAAACAAACCTCACAAAGGCACTTTGACTTGTAAGTTGCTATACGGCACCTAAACCAGGTTTCTGTTCTTTTCCTTTAGCAATAGTAACTTGCCCTCTGCCATAAACCTTTAAAAGGCTCAAGAATGATTTTTGTGATTGATTTTTCAGAAAAAGTAAGTTTTTCTTTCAGGAAGATTTTTAGGTGGGTTACAGCTTTGTCTGGATTTCTTTAGGGCAGCTGTCTTATGCTTATAAAGTGTCTTTTTGCTTCACCTACAATCTTCCAGTTGATGCTAATGGAAAATATCCCTGTGTTTTAAGTGGAGGCTAAGTGCTTCCTCTGAATAGATAATCAAGGTGTAGAACTGAAAGAAGAATTATGCCCACAATAAAATACTAATCAGACTCTGAAACTATTTGCCATTGCCTTTTCCTGTTGAAATTGCCTTGTTTGCATCAGATATATAAAGGCAAGGGTATTCTAAGCTTGAATTACATATAATAAAGGACTACAGAGTTTTAAAAACATATTTAAAAGAGTCAGCATAAATCCAAACACAATTCTGAAAATAAGCAGAGCATAACATAAATAACTTGCCCAAACTGAAGCTTCTTTATTCTAAATTCTAGCCTCTAGCTAAAATAGTACATTTGGTGGATGAAAATGAGATATTTAAAGAGGATCCTGGCAATTTTCTAACTTCCCTAATGAATTATGGTTTGAACTTGAAGGGATATTAATTCTGTTGGATATTGCATAATCCAAATATGAAGGAGATTTAAAAAAAAATCAGAGTATATAGGAAGGTTGATGTAATCAAAGGCTTCGTTCACCTTACACCTACGAGATTCAGAATGCTATTCCAGTTGCAAATTCCTTGCACTATACTTCACACCTTTGACATCTTTTGTGGCAGAAATCATTGGTTGCGTAGTCAAGTGCTATGGCCCTAAGAAGGTATGTATATACCTTCGTAAGATGACATGTATACTCTTTCATGTGGCCATAAGATTTGTAGAAATGTGGGTCTATTTTCTTAGTCAAATCCAGTCCTGGTGTCTGGTTCCCTTTTCAGAATTGAGTTTAGGCATGAGTTTGGTGCAATCATAATCGATGATGTTAAAGAAAGGTTTTCTGGAAATTCTGAGGGAAAAAAAGGAAATAAATAAGAAGAGAGAATTACGTCTTCTCTTTGAAATTCTTGTAACACTTGAGATACCTGGGAAACACAAGCAATTCTAGCTTAAAGAGCAAAACAAAAACTGAAAAAATTTAAGAAGCCAATGAAAAAAATAGATAATTGAGCCTGGTCTCCCATGCTTTAAAACAAAACAAAAACTCGTTAGATTGTTGAACTGTAGCTTTCATATCTAAAATGTATATAAAATTATAGATCAATGGAAGTTAGATTTTAATATTTCTATCTTCAACAAGTTATTAAAATGGTTTATTATTATGCATAGATGTTGCCAAATTGTCACAACAAAACATTCTGGGGGGGAAATAAGATACCTTTCAGGGCTTTCTCCTGATACATTTGGGAAATCTCACATTATTTCCCTCATGAAGATCAGAAGCTATCTCCCAGATGTTGGGAGTTAGTGTCAGAGATGACTAATCATGGACAAGACAAGATGGCAGCATCTGAGGAGCCAGTGAAGCCACATGACTTTGCCCTGATGGAGCCAAAACTCTGAAGCTAGAGAATCCATGTGGATACCCCTGCCAGCGTTGAGTTGGTTCTGCCACCACTGGATGCTGTTAATGAATCCTGAGCCCTGGAAGCGAGGAGCCATGAGGAGACCCCTGCCAGCGCCGAGATTCTGCACCCACTGAGCTGTGACTTCGTGATTCTGCAGGAGACATTATAGACGGGTATCAGGCATAGGGGCTAATATTGGACTTATGACTTTGAATTGGACTGGCTTGAAATGCTTTCTCAGTTTTCCATTCCTCTTGTATATAAACCACTCCCTTATATCCATATATGTGTCTATGACATTTGTTCCTCTAGTCTACCCGGACTAACACAATCTGACACACTTTAGACATGTTATTAGGAAAAACCAGTCCATGAGAAAGGATATGATGCTCAGGAAAACAGAGGAGCCGCAAAAAAAGAGGAAGACCGACAACAAGCTGTATAGATACAACAGCTATTTCAATGGGCTTCAACAACAAGGATGGTGCAGGACCAGACAGCTTCCTTCTGTTACACACGGTCGCCACAGTTCAGAACCCACTCAATGGCACCTACAACAACAAGGACTCAAAAAGGCCTTTCATGCTACTATTGAGATGTGATTTGGCATTTCACTCTTCTTTGTTTACCACACGATGAGTGCAGTTCTCAAAAGTTACACGACCTATTATGTTCCAGAAGATTGAATCAAGTGACTATCCAGCTTTCTCCAGAAAGCTTTATCCAGCTTTATCCAGAATCCAGCTTTCTCCTATTAAGACAGACATTTTGGAGATTTTCTAAAATGTCAAAAAATGCTATTCTTATCAGGAAATGCTTTTGTCTTTGAGATGTTTTTCATACAATGTGACTGATACCAAATGTAGTGAATGCCATTTTGCTAATTTTCAATATGATATATATGTACACACTTTAATTTCTAATGAAAATAAATGGCGATATATATAGCTCACAGAAGCAAAAAAAAATTTTTTGCAATTCACAATGTTTTTTTTAGATTATAAAGGAAATCTTAGGCCAAAACACTTCAGAATCATAACCAGATATGTGCTTTTAATTGAAAACACTGTTTTAAAGATCACATTTATTAACTCAAGATTCTCATTTGACTAAAAACTTGGCACTAATTTAGACTTTTCCTAATATTTCCCAAGTTCATGTGCCTGCTTATTGTTGCCTAGAATCTAAAGTTAGCTGTTCAAACATCCTACGTTTTATCGTGTCAATGGGTCAGCATTGAACTGCTGACGTCAAAGTTAGCAGTTCGATTGTACCAACTTCTCTGCAGGAGAAAGATGAGACACCGTGCTCCAGTAAGGATTTGCAAAGCCATAGAAATTCTACAGTGGCTCATGTGTTCATCCAGGTAGACTAGAGGAAGAAATTTCATAGACATGCATGTGGATACAAGGAAAGGGTTTGTATACAAAAGTAATGGAACACTGAGAAAGCACCCCAATCCAGTCCAGTTCAAAGTCACAAGTCCATATTAACCCATATATCCGCTATCAGTCTATAACGTCTCCTTCCAACTCACAAAGTCACAGGTCAGTGGGTGCAGAATCCCGGCACTGGCAGAGGTCCTCTCATGGCTCCTCGCTTCCAGGGTTCAGAGTCCATAAACAACCTCCAGTGGTGGCAGAAGCAACTCTTCGCTGGCAGGGGTCTCCATGTGGTTTCTCCAGCTTCAGGGGTCTGGTTCCATCAAGGTCGCGTGGCTTCTCCTCCAGCTCCTGCAACAGCTCACACACGGCCATCTTGTCTTGTCCGTAATTCCTTGTCACTGAGAACTAACTCCCAACAACCAGGGAGATAGCATCTCATCTCCACAAGCGAAATATCAGGAGATTTCCCAGAAGTCTCAGGAGAAAGCCATGCCCACACAGAGGCCTCATTGGCTACTCAATGGCTAACTCCAGATTAACAGGCTAGACTCCACCCCTACATCTCAATCATGAAATTAACATAAGCACATGGCTGCCACAGTTCAATATGTTATAGAATCGACTTGATCATCGAGTGTTTTTTGTTTGGTTGGTTGGTATTGATATTCTTCTAGAAAAGGACTGTTCCTGTCGGATCGGTATTGAACTGCTAACCTGCTAATCAAATGGTCAGTAGTTCAAACCCAGTAGACATTCTAGAGAAAACTATGAGATTGTGTGCTCATAAAAAGATGTATACACTCAGAAGCCCAAAGGAGTAGTTCTACTCTGTATTATAGAGTAATGATGGCCGGGGATGATATGAGTGATGGAGATTCTTTCAGGAAGGAGCTCTGGTAGTTCAGTATTTGAATACTCAGTTGATAATTTAAAGTTAGAAGGTCATTCTGAGGCGAAAAGGTGTGGCAATCTGCTGCCAGGAAGTTGACAGCCTCGGAATCCCTACAGTATGGTGTTACTCTGTCCTAGGACACCGGTTTGAGTTGAACTCAGCTGGAGAGCATTTAGGCTTATCCTCCATCTGTTCTTTGATATAGTGGATACATCTGCAATGACACCTGAGTATGAGATGACCTTGGAGGAATTTGATCTAATTTCCTGCCAATAAAATTTCCCACAGCAGAGGAACTTTTCCTGGTACCTACTCTTGCCTAGCACCCTTTCTCACTGCCTGGGGGGAGGTATCCTTTCCCGCTTTACCCAGCAACACCGAGAGCAGTGAGGTTTTCCCTGTAGTAACCCAAAACCTCCATCAGTGGGAGCAGGACTTTTTTTTTTTTGGGGGGGGGGGGTGGACGGGGACATCACTGCCTCTGGTGGTCGTGGGCACTACACAGTGCTGCTCCTGAGAGCCGCCCCTGGATTTGAACTGCCAAGCCCATGGGCTGCAGTCCCATACTCAACCACTTACGCCACGGGGGCTCAGTTTTTTTTTTTGGGGGGGGGAGCAGAACTTTTCATAATGTCACCTGGCACCCTATCCAGTGGCAACAAGGAC
This sequence comes from Nesogale talazaci, assembly GCA_004026705.1. NCBI lineage: Eukaryota > Metazoa > Chordata > Mammalia > Afrosoricida > Tenrecidae > Nesogale > Nesogale talazaci. Next base: position 18,298 of record PVJH01009688.1, on the reverse strand, counting down.
TCTCCTGTCTTTGTCTAGCACCACTAACCAAAGCAGTGAGGTCTTCCCAAGGAAGTGCTGGCACTTCTGCTCATGGCAGCATTGCCTTTATTGCTGTCACCTGGCAACCCCTCCTGTGGCATCAGGGCCTTTCCTGCCTTTGCGCAGCACTTCAGCGAGAGGCAGCAGGGCTTTTGACACCTACACTGGCACCTTCTCCCACAGTTGTCTTTAACCCCCCATCATCACATACACATGGACACACACACACACACACAGAGCTATACCCATGCCTTCAGTCACCCCACTCATGCACTGAAAGGGCCTGCACTCCAAATAGGAAATTCTGACTGTCTAAGAGTAAAACCCTAGGGATATGAAGAAGTAGCCTGACCGTCCCCCCGCCCCCCAGCATAGTTGGCTATAGGCAGCTCACAGAAGCATTCCTATCAACCTCAAAAAGAAAGAGTCCAGGGCTCTTTGACTTCCTAGAAAATGGCACCAAGATCCTTCAACATTACACCATCCATGAAAATCTCATCAACAAGATGGGAGAAACGAAGTACATTATCTGAGGAATTTCTGAACCTAGTCACACACAGAGAACAAGCAGAAGTTGAGATACCACAGAAAGAAATCTTCAGAATGCTGATATACATATTCATATATATATATATATATGCTGATATACAAGGCTGATATCCTGATATTCAGGATATGAGGAAAGTATAATGAAAAATGATAAGGCTGTAGAGGAGTTAAAGGTCAAGCACCAAAGGGAAATACAAAAGTTAAGAGGGGAGGAAGTAAAAACAAATAACAAGTTAACAGTTTCTGCCAAAAGATTAGAAAGCTGAGAATTGTAGCAGTGACCTTGAGGATAATCAGGCAGATTTCAACAAACGAGGACAGTCAAACAAGATAAAAGAAGAAGCTGAAGAAAACCCCAGAACAATGTGGGATGCTATGAAGAGGAACAACATTAGAGTAATTGGAACCAGAACAAGACACAACAAAAAGTCAATGTCAAAAATAGCTAGGGAATTTCTTGAGGAGAACATTTCAGGCTTAATGAATGAGAATCAGGCAACAATCTAGGAAGTAGAGAGAACACCAGCCAGACTGAATCCAAGGAAGAATTCACTGAGGCACGTAATAATTAAACTATCCAAATCTGAGGAAAAGGAGAAAATCATGAGAGTAGTTAGGGGGAAAAAGTAGTTAAGGAAAAAATAAAGTTAGGGGGATTAAAGGTACCCAAATAAGAATATGCTCAGACTTATTAGAAGACACAGTGAAGAAGAAGAAACAGTGAGTATCATCTTCCTGAAGTTGAAAGAAAACAATATAAACCCAAGAACCCTCTATCCAGCCAAATTATCTATCAAGATAGACATAGAGAAGTAAAAGCCTGTTAGGACAAGGGTAAGTGCAAAGAATAGGTTTTAAGAAACCCAGCTCTACAGGAAATCATTGCTGGCCAGTGTGGTCAAAAGAACACTCAGAGAGCACAAATAGGAGACCGGCATATACAGCAACACCACCCAAAGGTCAGCATGTTGAAAACAACCCCCCAATCAACACCGACTTAATGGTAAAAAAGAAGGCAAGAATGAACCACACACTCATTCACACCATGCACTGATAAGAAGGAAGCTAGAATAACAGCCAGCACAGAAGTATCAGATGACATCACATTATCCACCGATGGATGCTCTAACTCTGAAAATCAAGGAACTAAATGAGGGAAAATAGAGAAGCTAATACCAAGGGTTTATGCAAAAAAATGCTTTGAAAATCATGGAGAGACATATACAGATGAGTTTCATACAACTAATGCATGGATTGTTATAAGAGCTGTAACAGTTCCAGTAAAATGATTTATTAGTAAAAAAATAATATTTTGAGACATAGCTTCTAATTCTTGAGATCCTCAAGTTCTGATAATTGATTTGATTTGACGCAAATCCTCTGAATTTTTGATGCCTCCCTTTACACTAAAGTTTAGTTTGCATATGTCCTAATTCAATCTCAAATATTTGAATCTGTCTCAAAGGTGACAGTTTTCAAAAAGAAGGAAAAATGCATGCATTTTTAGAAAATAGTCTCCTTCCTTCCTACAGGAAATAGAATTGTCCTGTAACATGCATCATTATAAAATTTATTTAAATTATTCCTAAATATAAAGTAATATTGAACTATAATTTAAATAAGTTATCTACCGTTTATTCAACTCCATTTGATTTCTAGATTTAAAAAATATTTCAACTTACAGCATAGTAAATTTCTATAGGTGTAGGAGGAAAAGGAAGGGATAATGGGTAACCTATAGAAAAAAGGAGGGTGTTGCATGCATATTTCGATCCTAGCCATATGCACAGACACTCTACTAAGCACCAATCACATTCACCATAGGTACTTAGCACATGTCCACATATGTGCTCACCATACTTCAAATAAATGAACACTGGAGGAGAAAATATATGTATATATGATATAAAAACAAGATCTATGTAAAGGATAGAATTGAACCACAGCATTTAAAGAGTTAAAGTTGGAAAGCATAGTTCACTTATTTGAGTGCAATGAATTGAACTGTGTCCCCCAGAAAAAGATGTGTTGAAGTCCAAAGCCTATACTAATGAATGTGCATGTGTTTGGGAAAATGGTATCTTTTATTTTGCTTTATCTTGTGTGTTTTTCCCCAAATGTTTCTCAGGTCATATACTGATAAAGTATGTCTGATCCTATTCCTTGAGCATCATTTTATAAATGGGGATACATGTTACTACCTCGCCACACACAGGTGCCAGACAGCATCCGAGGATTTATCCACAAGTCAAGAATTGCTATAAAAAAATCTGCAGTTCTGCTGGACCAGACATTTCCTTCTGTCATACGTAAGGTCATTACATGTCAAAAAGGGATGTCATGGCAATGATCACCACCACTGGAAACTGAAAAACATATAGAGAAAAAAAATCTTCCTTTAGAATTGACAAAAATGATCATAGACTTGCCAAAGTTCTGAATTCAGACTTTATAGCCTTCAAATTCTGAGACAATAAATATGTATTAATCTGGGAAGATTAGAGAAACAAATTCATATGTATAAAAGAGGGAGTTTTGTATAAGTGGTAATTAAACATTAAGTAAACATCCAAGCCCAGTCCAGATCAAGACCACAATTGCAATATTAGCTCATATGTCGGATACCAATCTATCAAATCCTCCAGACTCATGAAACCCATGCAATGATGCCAAATGCAGGATGATCATAAGCCAGTGGGGAGAACGTCTGTGGATCCAGTGGTGGTGGAAGCATCTCAGCACTGGCAGGAGTCTCCACGTGGCTTCTCTAGGTCCAGGTTTCTTGCTGCCTCATGGTAGGTCTATGTGGCTTCTCCTCAGGGATGCCTTGCAGGGAGCCAGCCTTGCCAGTCGAATCCTTCAAGCAGTGAGTTTTGTCATTAGGAAGTCTCCAAGGAAGTGGATGTCTCCACCTCTAAGAAGGAGGTACCACACTTTCCAGACTTCTCAGGAAAAGACCACGCCCCCACAGAGGTCTCATTGACTATCTCCGGATTGACAGGCTGGACTCCATCCCTACACTCTTCATCCTCAAATTGACACCAGATTAGGTGACTGCCATAAAATGCTTGTCTTTTAGAGCTACCTAATTTGTGGTATTTTGCATTGGCAGCATTAGGAAGTTAAGACAATGAGCAAAGCGAAGGTTAAAAGGAACTAAAATAGCAATAGTAAGAAGTGGAGGGAAATGATTTCTGACAGATTGGGATGCTAAAGGTGGAAGCAGCTGTAGTTGGAAATTATGTCATTGATGATAGAAACTAAGCTTGAGATCGCATGATAGAATTTTGCAACACAATTTATCGTGCTTCATCAGTGTAAAGACTATTTTTGTAGAACACAATGGCAACCACACATGTGGATCTTCTCAGATGGAATGGATAACAATCCAACGTACACACCTGTGAGGGAAGCAGTGCAGAAGGATAGCATCAGCCAAAACTAGACCAGGTCTCAATTGTGTAACACACCATCATTTGCTCTATGCAAACTACCACTGAAACTGAAGAAAATTAAAACAAGGTCCCTACCCACATCCCCAAACACTAAGAGATAGTCTTGAGTATATCACACTTGAATTTAGATAGCATTTCAAGAAAAGATTTGACTAGATGAACACTAATGACCGAAGAATTGACAAGTGGTGAAATCAAGTATATCATGTTTGGAGAAAGCAAAGTAACATTGAAAAGACAGGAAAGAATGGAAAGACCAAAGTGGATGTCAAGAAACACTGAAACTTGTTCTTTAACAAAGAGTATCTCCAACTGATGAGGAAAATGACGGAGTAAAAGAGCTAAATGAACATTTGCAAAGTACAGCTGGAGATGGTATAAAGTGGTATAAAGAAATATGGAGAAACCAAATTTGACCAATAGATATCAAGAGTCAAGATAAAAGAGCTGTTTCTCAGAGGGCCATTGAGTTTATGTTAATGGTGGTAGAATAATTTGGAAAAGGATGTCAATAATAGTTGTACAACATGAAGAGTATAATGAAGGCATTGAATTATACATGTAGAAGTTGTGAAATTTGAAAGGTTTTACTCTGCACCTTTTTGCTACAATTAAAAGAAAGAATTGTCTTAGTAGCAATGAGTACAGTGGAGAATAAATATTCTGGAATTGGATGTGGTGGCAATTATATAACTCTTCTTGATAGTATTGAACTATATGACATGTGGATGAAGTTATAATAAAACTGTTTAAAAATGTTTAAAGAAATGTACTCAGTTCTAGAGAGCTAGATATTTTAAAGGGAGAACATACTCAGCATATGTCAAGCTGAATGACTGAGGAAAAATTTCAAGTCTCCAGTTGTAACACTTAAAGATTCTATGGGCAAAATATTGAATAATGAAGGAAGCACCAAGATAAAATAGATGAATACATAGTCAACGTAACAAAAAGAGACGACCTACCATTTCAAGAGGTAGCATATGGACAAGAACTAATAGTGCTGAAGGAAGTTCAAGCTAGATGAAAAACAATGCTCCAGGAATTGACAGAATACCGTATGGAAATATTTTGTCAAGTTGATGCAGCACTAGAAGCGCTACCTCACCTAGGGCAAGACATTTGAAAGACAGCTATTTGACCAACTAACTGGAAGAGATATATATTGGTATGCAATAACAAACAAAGGTGACCCAACATAATGCACAAATTGTAATTATTCAGGTAAGATATTGCTGAACATCATTCATCAATGGTTGCAACAGCCCATTAGTGGGGAGTTGCTAGAAATTCAGGTCAGATTCAGAAGAGGGCATGAAACATGGGATAGAATTTCTGATTTCAGATGGGTCTTGGGTAGAGGCAGAGAATACCAGAAAAATGTTTATTTGTGCTTTATTGAATATACAAAGGTATTCAACTGTGTAGATCATAACAATTTGTAGACAATAGTGAGAAGAATGGGAATTTCAGAATACTTATTGTGCTCAGGAGGAACATGTACATAGACCAAGAGCCAGTAATTGGAACATAGAAGGTAATATTGAATGTATTTTAAACAGGAATGGCATATATCAGGGCTATGACCTCTCAACAAGCTTATTCTGTCTATATAAGAATTTGGATTACATGAAGAAGAACACAGCATCAGAATAGAGGAAATTTTATTAAAACCTTGTGTGGCAGTCATGTCCTTATTTTAATTTTATGATTGAAATGTAGGGGTAGAGTCTAGACTGTTAATCTAGAGATAGCCATTGAGTAGCCAATGAGGCCTCTATGTGGGCATGGCTTTCTCTTGAGACCTCTGGGAAATCTCATGATATATTTACCTTGTGAAGATGAGAAGCTATCTTCCCCAGTTGTTGGGAGTTAGTCCCAGAGATGATGAGTCATGGACAAGACAAGATAACAGTGTCTGAGAAGCTGGAGGAGCAGGCGGAGAGACCACACGGCTTTGCCCTGATGGAGCCAGACCACTAAAGCTGGGTGGGCCACAAGGAGACCTCTGCCAGCGATGAGTTGCTTCTGCTGTTGATGGACCCTGAGCCCTGGAAGTGAGGATTCAGGTGGAGACCCCTGCCAGCGCCAGGATTTTGCGCCCACTGACCTGTGACTTCGTGAGTCAGAAGGAGACTTTATAGACTGGTATCAGGCATATGGGTTAATATCAGACTTATGACTTTGAACTGGACTGGACTGGGATGCTTTCTCAGTGTTCCATTCCTTTTGTATATAAACCTTCTCCTTATATCCATATGCGTGTCTATGAAATTTGTTCCTCTAGTCTACCCTGACTAACACACCTTGGATATAAATTAATTGTATAGATTGTCAAGACATCTTAAATAGATGACTTTTTAATTATGGAATTAAAAAATGATCAGTCAATTAAGGTTTTGGAACTATCCTCCTTCTTTATTCATCTGTTCTCAATTTCAAGAATCGCATAGTAGATATTACAGAAATAATTATTGAAAGACTAAGCCAAGGAGGAAAAAGAGAACGGGAAGATGCCATCCCTGCGCAGAGCTGCTAAAGCACAGAGAGGACTTTAGGGCTGACAACAGTTCAGGACATTTTGTCCCCATACTGGAACATACCAGGACAGAGGACATTACTGGGGACACACAGAGGGGAGTTAGTTTGGTCTGAAACCTACTGCAGTGGAGCAAACCAAGAAGGGAACAGAACAGACCAGCAGATGCTACAAAGCAGAATCACAAAGTCCTTACAAGCCCCCAGAATAGACTTCAGGCTAGGAGGGGCAGCTCCCAGAATTGCCCCAGGATAGTGGGAAATGTTCATAAAGGTCAGTGGAGAGCCTTGGAATTGTGTATGTTTTTTTCTCCTTTTCAAGAACAGGCTTGGAGTTGTGTATGTTTTTCTTCTTTTCTTTTCTTTCTTTTTTTATTTTTTTTCCTGTTTGTTTCATGTATGGTATTGTTGGTTTGCCTACTTATTTAAGATAATAATGGGAAGCAAGCTCTAGGAGAAAGCAGTGCGACTGACTGTCCCCTGAGGGATTTCTTGGGAGGAAGAGGTGAAGAAAGGGCGCAGTGAGCAAACAATACCATAAACAGGGGAAGAGCTAGGCAATTAAAATCAACAACAAGGAGGGTATAGAAATCCTGTGGATGTTGGCACAATAGTAATCTAGCTGAGAGGAAGTAACATGAGGTGAAAATAGGGTGAACATGATGGTGGGGAGAAGAAATGTAAAACAGAGAAACAATCTAGAGAAACAAAACTATGGATAGACGTATAAGCATAGAGCTGTACATATGTGAATATATTAATTCATTAAAAAAGAGGTATTGGCCTATGTACATATATTTATATGACAATACACTGAGGTAATGGAAGGACTTCAGGCCTCAGTTCAAGCCCCCCCTCAATGCAAAAGCACTTGTTTCTAGCAAAGTGTCATTCTGTGATGCTCACTCTTCCAGTCTAATTGCTGAAAACAAAATGGGTGCATAACCAAATGTGGTGAAGAAAGCAGATGGTGCCTGGCTATTAAAAGAGATCATGTCTGAGGTCTTAAAGGCTTAAAGTTAAACAAACCGTCATCTAATAGAGATGCAACCATCCCACATGGAAGAAGAATACCAGCCTGTGCGATCATGAGGTGTCATCAGGACTGGGTAATTAGCACCAGAAAACCCATAATAAACAAACAAACAAAACCCCCATATTGTTTAGAACAAGGGAGGATTGAAGCAGAGACCCAAAGGCCATCTGTAGACAATGGGACATCCCCTCACAGAGTAATCATTGGGAAGGAATGAGTCAACCAGGGCATCATGATGTACAGATGAAACATGCAATTTGTATCTGGTCCTTTGAGGCTTCCTCACCTCCCATTATCATGACCCCAGTTCTGTCTTTCACTTTGGGCTAGCCTGAGCATGTACATAGGTACAGATGAGAGATAGAAATCATGAAGCATGGAATCCAAGAACAGGAATGGAAATAGCAATACTAGAAGGGAGGGATAAAGTGGAGGTGGGGAAGGAAGGAGGAACCAATTGCAATGAGTCACACACACACACACACCCTTCCAGGGGGATGAACAACAGAAACCATGGGGAAAGGGAGAGACTGATTAGTATGAGTTATGAAAATAGTAATTACTATTAGTTTATCAAGGGGTCACAAGGGTGGCGGGAGTTGGGGGGTGGCTGATACCAAGAACTCAATAGAAAATAAATGTCTAGAAAAGAATGATGGTCATATATGTATAAATATTCTTGATATAATTGATGTATAAATTATTATGAGTTGTAAGGGCCCCCAGTAAAATGATGCTTTAATTACAAAACAGCAGCAACAACTAAATATGTGCCTATGGTTGGTAGAGTAATGATGCCTTCAGAATGAACCTATCCTAATCCCCCAAACTATAAATGTGTTCCTTTACATGGTAGAAGAGCTTTGTAGATCTATCTAAATTAATGACTTAGAGATGGGAATGTCATCCTAGATTATCGTGGTCTTAAAATCCTAAAAATCTCGGTCTTTGAGAGTAGGGAAATGGAGCAAGAGATAGTAGTCAATGGGAGATGTAACAATCATAGAGATACTATGTGAGCTGATTTATTCCCATTTGCTGGTCTCAAAGCTGGAAGAAAGGAACCAGAAACCAAGGAATGCAGGCAACCTTTGAAAACTAAAACCCACAATCTGTTGCCATCAAGTCTATTTTGATTTACAGCAATGCTATGTCGGATTTCTAAAGTTGTAAATTTTAAGACAGTACATACTCTCATCTTTATTTTGAAAAAGACCTGGTGGGTTTGAGTCATCAAACTGAACAATCTAACACTTACCAGATACCACCAGTGAGGCAAACTCTTAAGCACTCACCGCTATCGAATTGATTCTGACTCAAAATACAAGGAATTAGACTCCCTACCAGAGCTTCCAGAAGCAACAAAGCATTGCTACAATCTGATTTTTTAACCCAGGTTAGAACTGTGTTCACTTTCTCCCTGAGAAAATGGTAAGATAATCTATGTGTATTATTCAGGTCGCTAAGTTTGTGATAGTATTTTCATTTCTTCTGGAGGTCGTGTGAGCCGCTGCTGGATTTGAACCACCAAGCCCGTGAGCCACAGTCCTACACTCAACCACTTACACCACCGGGGCTCAGTCCTTTGTCATAGTATTTTCATTGCAGCCAAAGAAGACTAATAGAGAGCTCAATAAATACTTGTTGAAATTGGGCCAAAAAAGTTTGTAAATAAGTAGTCTATTAAATATTGTGCTAGTCAGGGTACACTAGAGAAACAAATTCATAAACACTCATGTGTATAAGGGAGAGGTTTATATACAAGAGGAATGTAAATTGAGACAGCATCCCAACCCAGTTCAGTCCAAGCCCATAAGTCCGATATTAGCCCATGTGTCTGATACCAATCCATAAGTTCTCTTCAAACTCACAAAGCACATGCAGTGATGCCAGGACAATCAAAGGCCAATGGGTGTAGAGTCTTGTGTATCAAGGGGTGATAGAAGCATCTTAGCACTGGCAGGCATCTCCCCATGGCCTCCCAAGCATCTCAGCACTGGCAGGAGTCTCCATGTGGCTTCTCAAGGCTTCAAAGGTCTGGTTACATCAGAGTGAGCCCTTGTGGCTTCTCCTCAGGCTCTTCCAGGACTCAGGGTCCATCAGCATGCTGCCATCTTGTCTTATCAGTAGAGCATCACCCATGGACTGGGTCAATAGTCTCTCACCTCCATAGGGGAAATATGGTGCGATTTCCCAGAATTCTCAGAGAAAGCATGCCCACACAGAAGTCTCATTGACTATCTCCAGATTGACAGGCTAGATTCCACCCCTGCACTTTCAATCATGAAACTGACACCAAAATATATGGCTGCCAAAAATTAATACTGTTACATTCAATTATTTAGTTCTTAAATTTAATTCTTCAGAATATGGCAAAAATATGGAACATGAGTTAAAATTCAGAAGGGAGAATATTTCCTATTATGAGACATTGTTTTGCAACAAAGTTCAAGACACTTTGTGTATCAGCTTCTTTGAAGTGTTTCATGAAATTGAGTCTGGAAAAAGACAAAGTATTAGGCTTGATATGTAAATTACTACATTCTTGTTACTTAATAGCTTTTTCTCTTTTGAGCTTCCATATCTGCAGACATAAAAATTTGATTTAAATCCTATGTTATATATAGACTTTGTCATATATATATATATATATATATATATATATATATATCCTTAGGAATATTCTTTCCCTTTTGAATTCACAATTCCACAAAGTGTTGCTTTTCATGAACTCTGCATTAGTAATAATGGTTTCATTTAATAAAAATACTTTGTAGAATAGAAGGAATATATGTCCCCCTTTATGTGTCTGACAATGATAATGAAGACATGCTACATCTGTGTGTGCGTGTGCGCGTGCGCACAAGATAAATTTTATAAATCTAATTCTGATACATGGTCATGGCAAATTTAACACTGAAATCTGATGTTATAAATTATATATTTTAGATTCAAGAAGAGTATATGCTCCCCAAACTTTTTTTTAAAAAAAATAGCCATACAGCAATAGCAATTGCTCTATAACTAGATTTGGAAAAATGCAAAATTCTTTTTTCTGAGGGGAGAAAAGGTATTTTCCTTCACTTTCTAAAAATAGACTGGAATTAAATGTCATGTACCTTTGGAATTCATTTTATAAATATATTTGGTAACTAGGAAACTCACATTGTCATTATTTATAATCTAGGAATTCTTTCCATGGTAACTGTTATAAGGTCACAATTATTGAGCTGCAATAGAGACTAAGAGGCGATTAAATAATTTGCCAAAAAAAGTATATCCCCTGGAGGTGGCAATGCCTGATGTCAAGATCACCCAAATTAATGAGGTGAGGTCGTCAGGATATAAGCAAATGGCTGCACCTACAGTCAATCTCTGTCTTTGTTTGTCTTCAAACAAGCCAAGAGTCATGCTAGCACTAGAAATACATTCATTTTGCAGCAGTTGGCAACTCTGTGTGCCTGTGTACTTGGACACCATTTATAGTGTTTGTTCCTTCCCATGACATCATGATTAGGTTGATTGTGTTGGCACACACTGGAGTTGCCAAAGCACAAGATTTAGCTTGAGTCCTGCAGGCCGCCTACATTGGAGAGACTCCTCCCACACACAAATTGATCTGAAGTTTCTTCGATATCCCAGAGATTGGATACCCAGCTCCTGAAACCTCGAAACGCTGAGTCCGATCTGGGAAGTTGACTTTCACTCACATCCCACAAGAGCTGTAAATCAGTTCTCCAGTTGCTGAGCTTGGCTGCTGCCTCATGGATTCCAACTTGTGGGGACCTGACCTTTTTAAGGAAGAATGAGTCCACGGGGTTTTCAAGTTCTGTGACAGTTAACAGTCAAAACACCAGACCTGACTCCCAAGCTAGATTAGGTGGGTTTGTCCTGCCAACTTTTGGGGTTGCAACGCCACGCTTAATCACACACACCACCGAGAGATGGAAGTTGTTAGATGCCATCAGTCTGCTCTGATTCATAGTGGCCCTGGATAAAATGGAACAACAGCCCACCTTGCCCCGCACCATTCTCTCAATGGTTGTCATGCTAAGCCCATGGTTACAGTCTCCGAGTCAATCCACATTGCCAAAAGTCCTCCTCTTTTTTGCTGCCCCTGTATTTTCTCATGCCTAGTGGATCTCCTGGGATAACATGTCCAAAGTACGTCTGGTGAAGTCTTTGCCTCCTTGCTTCCCAGGGGCCCTCTGTGCTTTGCCTGGAACAGATTTTTGGCTCTTTGGCAATCCAGGGTCATTCTCCTATTTGCCACCAACACTGTGACCCATGTGTATGGTTTTTCTTTGGCTTTCCTTGTGAAATGTCCAATTTTTACATTCTTGTGAGGGAATTAAAAACACTAAGACTTGGATCAGGTGCACCTTATTCCTAAGAGGAACATGTTTGCTTGTCAGTGCTTCAAAAAGCACCGCTGTAAAAGTCACACAAATGAAACTTACTCTTAAGGTGCTGAATTTGCTCACAATAGCAATGAGCAAAACATGAGATCCATTAAATTGATCATTCAAGCATTTTTGGATCTGTCTCCTGCTGACACCTACCCCAATGTTTCAGACACATTGGAAGATCACAGAATTAGTACTCTATGATGCTGAAGTGGACAGCACTCAAATTAGATATTCAAAATGAGGTCTGAGAATTTGTAGGACTTCCTACCATATTAGAAATGAACTTATTGCAGTGATGCCCCCCAAAATAAAACAGCAAAAAAAGAAATGAACTTATTAAAAGAACTTATTAAAAATGAACTTATTAGACAAAGAAAAGGCATCAAAGGTATTTGACTGAGGAAAAAAGGAAATTATCATTATTCATAGATGATATGATTTTATATATGGAAAACCTCAAAAGCGCCACTAGAGGAGTACTGAAGGCATACAGGAATATGGCAAAGTGGCAGGACACTTGATCAACAAACATAAGTCTATCAGACTACATTCTACATCAGACGAGTCCATGAAACAGGAGATCAAAAAGGGAGTACCTTTCACAATAGTCGGCATAAATTGAAATATTTAGGGATATACCTAATTTAAAAAAGAGATTTGTACAAGGAGAATTATAAAACACTATTAAAAGAGTGACCTCCACAAATGGAAGATTATCCCACGCTCATGGATCAAGAATTCAAGATAGTAAAGATGTCAGTCCTGCCTAAGACACTATAAATTTTTATACTATTCCACTACAAACACCAATATCCTTTGCCAAAGCAGTGGAAAAACTGACTACCAACTTCATATGAAGAAGGAAGAAGCTCAGAGCTAGCAGAGTGCTCCTCAAGAAGAACAAAGCTGGAGAGCTAGGTTTGCCTGACTTTCACACCTAGTATACGGCTACAGTGGTCAAAATAATGTGGCACTGGTATACTGACAGATATTCAGACTAATGAAAAGAAATGAAAACCCAAAATGGTATCCTCAGCTAACCAAAAATTGATCTTTGATAAAGGCCAAAATAATGAATGGAGGGCTGAGCCCCGGTGGCGTGAGTGGTTGAGTGTGGAGCTGCAGCCCACGGACTTGGCGGTTCAAATCCAGCGGTGGCTGGGTAGCGCCCACGACCACCAGAGGCAGTGATGCCCACAAAAAAAATAATAATAATGAATGAGAAGCTGATCCCCTCTTCAACAAGTGGTGCTGGGAAAAAAATAGATATCTATCTGCAGAAAAATGAAGCAAGACCCTTACCTCATTCCATATACAAGAATAAACTCAAGGTGGATCAAAAACCAAAAGATAAACCCCCAAAATATTAGGGCTATCAATGAGGGGATTGAGACAAATCTACGAACTTTGACTCAGAGAATACACAAGCTATCATAAATAGAAAAGGACACACATGCAGAGGAAACACAAATTAACAAGTGGAATATACTGGAAATAAAAGACCTCTGTACATTGACAGACTTCACCAAAAGAGTAATAAGATATACCACAGACTGGGATAACATCTTTAACAATGATATATCAGACAGAGGCCTTATTATTAAAATCTACAATAATCTGATGGCCTACAATAAGAAAAATGAAGAAATAAAATAATCCGTTGAGGAGATGGGCAAAAAACCTGAACAGAAGTTTCACAAGAGTGGAAATCCAGATTGTCAACTAACATATAAAAAATATTCTTGATTATTATCTGTCAGGGAAAAGCCAATTAAACAACTATGAGTGTATTAGTCTGGGTAGACTAGAAGAACAAATTTCATAGACACACATATGGATATAAGGGAATGGTTTATATACAAAAGGAATGGAACACTGAGAAAGCATCCCAACCCAGTTCAGTTCAAAGTCATAAGTCCAATATTAGCCCATATGCCCGATCCCAGCCTATAAAGTCTCCTTCTGACTCACAAAGTCACAGGTCAGTGAATAAAGAATCCCAGCGCTGGTAGGGGTCTCCTCATGGCTCCTCGCTTCCAGGTCTCAGGGTCCATCAACAATATCCAGTCGTGGCAGAAGCAACTCATCACTGATAGGAGTCCCCACATAGCCTCTCCAGCTTCAGAGGTCTGGCTCCATCAGGGAAAAGCCATGTGGCTTCTTCTTTGGCTCCTCCAGCTTCTCGGATGCTGCCATCTTTTCTTGTCTGTGATTCATCGTCTCTAAGGCTAACTCCCAACAACTGTGGAAAATAGCTTCTCATCTTCACAAGGGGAATATCACGAGATTTCCCAGACGTATCAGGAGAAAACCATGCCCATACGTAGGCTTCATTGGCTACTTAATGGCTATCTTCAGATTAACAAACTAGACTCCACCCCGATATTTCAATCATAACATTAACATAAGCACATGACTGCCACAATGAGATACCACCTAAAATCCTCAAAGGTAGTGCAATTCTGAAAAATAGAAAGCAACAAGTATTGGGAGGGATGTGGTGAGATAGGTACTCTCATCCACTGCTGGTGGTCCTGATGGTATTTTCAGTCATTATAGAACGGTATTTTTACTTGTTTCATTTATTGGAAAATATTTTGTTTTAGTCAATGTTAAGTAGAAAATTAAAGTTTATACTTCCTTGTAAAACCACTGAAATCAAGTTGGGGATTTAAAAGGATGCTCCCAAATCACTGTATTTTCACACACTGTTAACACATCCCATAATTTTAACATGCTACTGCAAGTGGTATGTAGATAGAGAGATAGATAACCACATATATGTAATTCCTTTTACTTTAAAGCTAATTTATTAAAGTTTTCCATTTACTGCTGAAACAGCAAAGTGCAACTAAAAGAATTATCACAAGTCTGAGACAAAGTTTTAAAAGCTCACATTTGGACTGGTATTGCTTTTAATAGCTATGTAAGAAAATTACTTTAGGTATTTGTGTATATGGAACCCTAGATATAGTCATTAAATCTGTTTTTATTAGAAAAATGCAACACACAACAGGTTTTAAGACATACAAGTATTCTTCTCTTCTTCCTGAATTCCTTAATTCTCATCTGTCATTAGGGAAATTGAAAGTCACAATGGGATATCATCTCAGAAAAACTAATATTAAAAGGACCATCAGTACCAATATTTTGTGAAAATGCTGAAGCTGCTATATTTCTTAGGCATTACTTCTGGGAGAATAGAATGGTAGAAGCTTTATTTGGTAGTTAAGTATGTAATTGTACATGCGTCTACTCTATAGCTGCACAGTTCTACAGTTTTACATCAAAACAGAAAAAAACATAAGATTACAATACAACTTACACAGATTTGTAAGTAGAAGGTTTTTCTTTTTCATAATGTCCCAATTCTGGAAACAATTTAAAGATCCATTGCGGGAGAATGGAAAGCAAAGTATGAAATATTCACACAAAGAACACTAACCGTTAAGTAAACATATAAGCAACAGAACTTATAAATCTAAAACAAACAGCAGGGCTATTTCATACTAAAATGAAGAGTTCAGACACAATTACATACCGGATGTTTCTATTTATTGGAGGTTCAACAAAAACCAGGTAAATTATGATGAATGGAGTCAGAACATTGACCCTTTTAAAGATAATATGGTTGTTGGTAATGACTCTAAATAAGGTTGGAAATGTTCCTGTGCATTAGTAAATGTATGAATTACATGGTTATATGCATTAACAAACTCAGTAATCTGTCACTCTTAAGATCTAAATATTACACTGTCTATAAATTGTAACTAAGTAAAAGTATTGACAGTGAAAATAAAGAAGTTCTTAATGTGAGATCAAAGTGCACTGCTATGGACCCCCAATAAGTTTCCAAGACTGTAGCTATTTACAGTCTGTCCCAGAAAACAACTGGTGGTTTTGAACTTCTGACCATTCAGATCATAGCCCAACTCTTAACCATCACACCACCAGGGCGCCATATAATATGAGACAGGGTAAATAAATTATGATATGCACATGGAATATGTTCCCATTAAGTAAAATAATTAAAAACATATCTATAGATCTGTTATGGGCTAATATTTTTTAAAAGCATCAATATTGTTTTAAGTGGAAATACCAAGATATAGATCAACATCCAAAAAAATGGTCCTATGTGTGTCAAAAATAAAGAGAAGAGAAAGAAAGAGAATTGGTAGACACTGTATTTGTATATACATAGGAAAGTTCTGGGCAAATATGCCAGAAAGTTAAATAGAGGTGTTAAAACTTCTGTGAGGGAGTCTCTAGACCCCCAAGATCAAGCAAAATAAAACATGAGATTTCTTGTTATTTGACTTTCTGCAAAGTTGAAATTGTATACCCTTTGCATGTATTTAAAATGCATATTCAAGGAAATATAAATTAGCCACAGCATGATAACGTATATCAGGGTTCAAATAAGGAGAATCCTATGATTTTACACTACTTCAAAGCCACATTTGGATTCCCTTTGACTCAGCAAATCCATGTCTACATATGTATCTGAAGGATAACAAGAATGTCCTTTAGAGAGCTATTTATAATCCGGGGGAAAAAAACTGGAGGCAATTGAAACATCTAAAAATAGGGGTCTGATTGTAGCAATTATAGCATATACCTTCAAGTATCACCAGGCAACCATGAAAAATAATGTTGGTGAAGAGGATTTAACAACACATAACAATATTCGCTGCATAACATTAACATGAATTTATGTATATGCATGTGTGTGTGAAGTCTCAAAAGATTTGCTGTGAAATGACATGAATGTGTGTGCCTTTATTTTCTATAAGAAAATAAGAATACTCCAAAAAGTCTCTTTCTATCTTAGGAACTTCTTCCTGGAATGGGCTGCCAGCATCTCATAGCTCATAAGAGAACTGGGACACTTCTCATCCCTTGGGTCTCAGCTTCAATATTATTTTCTAGACTGGCCTTTCCTAAGTCCATCCTCCAGCCCTGAACCACCCCCAAGATATGAGGAATTTCAAAAAGGTTGTGGATAAATGCAATTATCTTTGAATTTCATTTACCTATGAACTTTTTGAAGTCCCCTTCGCATTCTCAGTCTCAGCTCTATGTTCTCTACACACGTAGCATTTATAATTTTGAATGACACATTTATAATTTTAAATGATGCTTCTTTTGGTAACCTAGAGCACTTAAGGCAATGTGTTGGGTATCTTTAATATGCAATAAATATCTGTTAAAGAAATGAAATTATTCTATTTCAGGTAACTGTCTATTCTCTAAGAAGGTATTCCTCTTTCTCTTGTTAAATTCCCTGATGAAGGCTCTGATGAGAAACGTGGGCCGCTTGTGTGACATTTGATGTCCAATAGAGGGGCATACACTGATCCTTGTGTATCCTGCTCAGGTTTCTACTTCAGCAGTGATGTCTCCTTTTCACTCAGTTTCCCTGTGTTCTTCTTGCCCCTGAAGGACTCATATCAGGCCTCTCTCAGATCTTAGACCCATTTTTATCCATGCTACTTCTGTAAATTCTTTGCAATCTAGCAGTGATCTGTAGAGTCCTTAGACTTTGAGAAATGCATTGACAATATATTACACCTGAGAGCAAGCACCTCAGGTTGACAACATTTTCTATATCTCTCAAAATAAAAGGCATTTCTAGTCCCTTCTCTGTGTGAGCCTGGAAGGTCATTCTCTCTCTGTGACAATTTATAATGATGTACCAACCATTACCTAGAACATAGTTCTCTGGAAGCATACCCTCAAGGAGTTCTATAGAATACCTCACTTATCATCACTTCTCTGTATCTGAATTTATGATTGGGATTGGCACAGTAGTATTTGACACAATCCCCTTTCTGCAGATTTCCCTGTTGGGTAAGGGCTATCATATTAAGGACAACAGATACAAACTTCTGAAGCTCCATTCTGGGTCAAAAATATGACCTCCTGTAGTGGAGGGTCGGGGGAGGGAGAGAAGTCAGTAATGCCACAAAGATTGATCCTTTCCTCATTTATTTCACCAGCTTGAATCCTCCCAAACCCTGGAGGATATCAAAAGACGACTACAAATTCAGTTGTATAATAGAGACTATTGCAGCTATCTGGCCGCATGTAGGATATTGAAGAAAATTCAGCTTGGAGATTACAAGTAGCCTCAATAAGAATCTGTGGTATGCAATGATGTCAACTTGCTACAGAAAGATGAAGACATGAGGAAAGGGCAAAGAGAACACTGCTATATGTGTAGCATGTGGAGATCCTCACGGCTGGGTCATAGGCAAAAGAATGATGAATCAGGCAGACACGGCTGT
>PVJH01009687.1:21504-77775 GCA_004026705.1 Nesogale talazaci | reverse complement strand
CTGGGAGGTCTTTATCTTTTCCTTCCAGGGAGCCAGCTCCTCAGAAGGACCACTGAGTCCCCTGATAACCCCAGGCCTGTCCCTGGTCTGGGGTACCCTTGCCAGACCTGGGGGAGCACTACTCTCAGATAGACTCACTAGCAATCACCAGAACTGGGATTTCCATTGGATGGGCCGTGGCTCGGAAAACACACACACAAACACACACACACACACACACACCCTGCTGAAAATTGTCCTGGATGCTCACCCCCTTCCTCACTGCACTCTCAGAGAGGAGGACTGAAGAGTGGAAATGCTGCCACCCCCATTCTAGAGATGGATAAATGGAGGCTGGAGGAGCAGCGTGGAGCCCTTCCAACATTGTCCCTTTCACAAATTTACCCCCCACCTCCATCACATCCTGATTTCCCCTTTCTGGGCTCCCAATTCTAAAGTAGTCCTCTCTCTTCTCAGTCATCAACACAGCACACAATCACTATGTGTGTTCTCTTACACGTCCCCGTGCGCCTCTTACTACTCCCTGTCCCTCCTACTTAATTCAGAGCTCAATGGTAATGGGGAAGGTGTCAACTGTGCTCATCACGGCATTCCTAGAACCGAGTGAGTGGCACTGTCCTTTGGGTTTCCGAGAGTGTAAATCTTGTTGAGGAGAGCAGACTGCCTCCTCATGCTTGTGGGTCAAGCAGCTCACCTTGTGATTATCGACCCGATTGGTAACCCACTATGTCATTACGGCTCCTGAAACACAGGGTAGGCATTAGTCGATTGAGTTGAGTGAATGAATGACAACTCAGAACCCCTCCGGGAAATACCTCTTATCACCTCATCCTCCCAATCTACAGGGAGAGCGCTCCACAAGGTGGCCTGTGTGGAAAAGAAGGAAATGGTCGAATGCAAATTCATCAAGAAGTCTATCCAGATGAATTGGTAGAAGAGTTGTGTTGTTATTTTCCTTGATGTGATTGAACTCTTGAATTGTCTATGAAAGATGTGCTAATTACTAATGGGTGGGGACCTCATTGATGTCCAGTCTCTTCTGACTCATTGAGACCCTATGGGACAAGGCAGACCTGTTCCTGTGGACTTCTGAGACTGCAGCTCTCCCAGTGGAGAAAACCCTTCTTTCTCCTGTGGAGACAGCGGCAGATCATTTCAAACTGCTGACCTATGGATAACAGCCTAACGACTGCACCACTCGGGCTCTGGGTATTCTTGTTCGGTGCCGTTAAGTGGTTTTCCATTCAGATGGACTCCCTGTGACCACGGAAAACTGCCCTGTAGAATTTTCTAGGTTACACTTTATTTTGTACTACATATCATTTATCTTATTATAGGGCACACTCTTTTATACTGTGTATGATTTATTTTACTATTGTTGAAAGCTAGTCTGAACTGGAACAGAGCCGCTGGCCATTTGTCCCGCAGAACCAGGAGTGGGTGCGAATCGACCACCTTTGAGGAAGCAGCCGGGCACTCCCTGCTGTGCAGCCAGGGCTCCTTTACAGTGTTTGTGACGTGCGATGACATCACACGCACTGTGGGGACAGCGGTGGTTCCATGAAAGAGATCTCCCCTCTCACTGGGAAAACCGGAACTTGACTCCCAGTCAATGCGCCTCATCCCAGCCACTCTCCCATCTGTCAGATTTGTTTGTTATCATGGTGATGAGCATGTTTTATCAGCGACCCCAGGCTAAGGTAGACTAGGAAGAAAGACCTGGTGGTCAGCTTTGGAAGATCAGCCAGTGACAATCCCATGGTTTAAGCCATCACAAGATCTGCACTCTGTCCCAGGGATCATGCAGGAGACTGGGCAGTGAGTTTGGTTTCATGGGGAGTTTGGTTGCCGGAAGCTGAAGCAGATGCAATAAAAGCTAACAGCAATGCCATATTATATAAACTTCACATGTTTCACAATAGAGTGGTTCATCCTCTGAGGAAAGCAATTGTACAAGTCAAGGCCACATGAGTACAGCAAAGCCAAATCCCCATGGCCTGGGTGGCTGTACTCAGGGCAAGGACGAGGAGGCTTTAGCCGTGAACTTGGGTTGCAGAGGAAATGCCCCTCTGAGTCAGTGGGCTGGGGACCTCCAGAGTGCCCACCATTCCCATGGGTCTGCTGCTCTGATCAGGAAGAGACAGGGCTGCCTGTTTGGGCAAGGCTATGTTCCAAGGGTGACAGGAAGCCTGGGAGGGCAGAGAAGGGGACAGTACAGAGAAGGGAAGGTGCTCATCTCACCCTTCCCTCTCAAGTGACAAGGAGAGGATTCCCACTTAGATCTGCCTCCACCACACTGAAAAATATGGCTAACTAAAAGGTTGGAGGTTCAAATCTCCTAGCGGCACACAGAAGAATGATCTCATGATCTACTTCAGAAAAATTCACTATAGAAAACCCTATGGGGGCTGAGCCCTGGTGGCATAGTGGTTGCGTGTGGGACTGCAGCCTACTGGGCTAACAGTTCAAATCCAGTGCAGCTCTCCAGGAGCAAGGTTGGGCTTCCTACTCCCACCAGGGCAGTGATGCCAAAAATAATTTTTTAAAAAATGAAATGAAACCCCTATGGGGACCAGCTCAACTCTCACCTGTATACCGTCACTATGTGTCAGTATCTGCTCATTAACAACTTTTTGTTCTCCTTTTGCTTCTTCCTGGTTTTTGTTGTGCTCAGGAGTCCTGTTTTTTGTGATGTGACCATCATGGGGAAGACCTAGCAGAGAGAGCACCTCAAACAGAAAGGCCCACCCCACTGGTTAGACAAATGGTGAGGTAGGCCTGGTGAGAGGGGCTGGAGGAACCGGGTGGGGGTCTGTGGAGAAGCCTGTCTGTCTCCTGGATGCTCACAGACTCCAGGACGATGAATTTTCATGTACAATCTCTCGATCCTTAGGTCCATAGATATTGCCAACCCACTAGAAAATAATCAACACCCAGTGAATTAGCCTACACCTCCCCAAGCTGCCCTCAGGTGGTGGCATTGCTGCCTTGAACTTGGCCATGAGAGCCTGGGCTTGGGACTCAGCCAACCTTGAGCTAGAATCCCTGCTCTGCCATAGATGTGGAACCCTGAGCAGCTCCCTTACCTCGCTGCGCCCCAATTTGCCATGGAGCCAATGCCATTTCAGAGTAACGCCACATGATGGGATAGGATGGCCCCTGTGGGTTTCTGAGACTCTAACTCTTGGTGGGAGTATCCTTGTGTTTCTATCAAGGAGCAGCTGGTGGTGTGAAACTGCTAACTCGGCAGTTAGCAGTCCAACACATAACCACATACTGCAACACGGCTTCTTGAAACAAATTGTAGCTGTCAGATGCCATTGGGGCGGGTTTCAACTCGTAGAGACCCGGTGCACAGCAGAACAAAACACAGGTTCCTGAGCCATCCTCTCGGTGGTTCCCGTGCTTGAGCACATTGATGCAGTCACTGGGTCAGTCGATCTCTTCAGGGGCCGTCCTCTTACTCCATCGTCACTCTACTTTACCAAGCAGGGTCCTTATCCAAGGCCTGGTCCCTCCGGACAAGAAGTCCAAAGGACATGAGCTCATTCTTCCCGCTTAGGAGCATTCTCTGGCTGTATCAGGTCATGTCTATAGAAATAGATCCAGAGATGCTCGTGTGTGTTTAGGAGAGAGATTTCTATCAAAGAGCCACTGTGCATTGAGAAAGCATCCCAGACCAGTCCAAATCAAGTCCATAAGTCTGATATTCGCCCTTCTCCCTGACACTAGTCTGTACATTTCTCTTTAGGCTCACACAGAACAGTAATAATGCAGAATGCAGGAAGATTGCAGGGCAGTGGGTGAAAGCCCTTGTAGATCCAGTGGCAGTGGAAACATCTCAGCACTGGCATGGGTCTTCCTGTGTCTCCTCCAGCTCTGTGAGTGTGACTCCTCAAGGAAGCTCCATGTGGCTTGTCTACAGGAGAGTGAAAGCAGAGAGACAGAGAGAGAGAGAGGAGAGAGATTTTCTGATAGCAGAAATGAGAGAGGATGTTCCCAGTTTTCTCATAAGGTCATGCCCACAAGAAGGCTGTGCCCCGATCGACAGGCTAGACTCCATTCCTTCACTTTGTCAAATGGACATGAAATGAGGCAACTACCACCACAGCCTCCACAGAGGATGTCTGTCCTGTTAGCATTCCGTGGTCCTTTCACTATTCTTCTCCAGACCTATGATTGAAATGCGTTGATTCTTCTTCTTCCGTATTCAAGGTCTAACTTTCACCTGTGGAAGGAGGCGCAAATTACGAGGTGCCCATAAATGGGCATCATCAGCTAGCTGTTCCATGTTGGCTGTTGTTATCACTGTGTTACCTCTCTTTCCTGTAGGAGAAACCGTTTTGTCAACCAAGGAGGTCAACTTAGAAACAGCACTGCCAGAAGGATCCCTGGCCGGATGCGTTTTGAGGTGTTAGCCATTTAAGAGGCGATTCTGAAGAGCCAGGCTAGGCTCCTGGCCATGCACGGATGACCACGGGATCGCGAATCACTGCCTTCCTATGTCTGCATTCCACACCCACCCATGGCACACAATGACGGCCACTCACCTTAAAGATGGAGCTCAGCTCATCCCCACTTCAATCTCTCTCTCTCTCTCTCTCTCTCTCTCTCTCTCTCTCTCTCTCTCTCTCTCTCCAGCCTCCCTGCTGTGAGACTCGCTCTCACCTGCATCCAATTTTTCTTCAAAGGGACCCACTCTTTATACCTATATAAGTTTAGCTCCATTTAGCAAGACTCGATGTCAAACAATGGGTTTGATGAGCTAATTGGTTTTGTGTGTGTGTGTTTTTTTCCCTTCCTTAAGCACATTAAGAAAAAGGTGTCACTGTTAAAATGTAAAACGTTGTCACAGCGTCGCCATGGAACACCCCGAGGATACCGCTGCAGCCATGGGAGGAGCCCCCCTGCCTACCTCCAGGGGTGTGGAGGGAAAGATCAAGGCCAGGCTCCTCCCACCATTGCTCCCTGCCCAAGCCCGCTTCCTCTTCCCTTCCCCTCCGCCACACACCGTGTCAGGACTCCCAGAAGCATCCAAAGAAAAGGAGCCATCAGGAGGGGCGCAGGGACACTCCTTCAGGCCTCATTATCAGCTCGCGATTTAAAAAAAAGAAAAGGATTTTTAAGTGCATTTGAATAATTCATTCGTGCCTTCTGCCGGTAAAATAGTTCGCTCAGGCCTTTCATTGGAATTGAATGTGTGAAGGGAGCGTGTCACTTCTGAAGAGTCCCGTTGTCTGTAAAATAAAGCCCAACGCTCTGCACGGCTTGCCCGGCTCTTCTGGCCCCTCTGTCTCAGTTCTTTCCAGCCATCTCGTGGCTGCTCTTTAGAGGCCACCACCCACCGGTGGGCTGCTTCTTCCTCTCGTGGGATCCTGATGTCTCTCTGCTGGGGGAAAACCCTGCGAGCCTTGGTAAAACTGCCCCTGATCCACTCACCCTCACCATGTCCTCTGCTCAATGGCTCATAGACATTCTACTTGAATATGCTTGAATATATATTATTATTTTTACTTCCATTTTCCCACATCTTCTTTGCCAGTATCATGGCCCGAGCCATCTGCCAGGGCTGATGACTACAGCCTCTTCCTCACAGGCATTCCTGCTCCCCTTCTCCCCCTTCCCTCCTCCCTCCCCCCCCAAAGGATATTCACAGCAACAAGAGGAATCAAATGCAATCCCAGGCCTGAGCTGGTTGTTCTCCTCTCTAAACCCTTCCAATAGCTCCCAGTGTACCCTTAATAGAATCTAAACTCTTGAGAGAACCCTGCCAGGCTCCATGTGATCTGACCTCTGCCCACCTCTTTGCCTTATCCCTGACCACTGGCCAGGACATCATTGGCTGGCTCTTTCTACTCCAGAGACTGCAGCTGCTGTTCTTTTTCCAGGCATATGTCTGGGTCCTATGCCTCCATCCCCATCTGTGTGCCTACCCCCTGTCCTTCACACTCACACACCTTCTGTACCTGCCTGGCCCCACCCTCCACCCACACCACTGCCCTGGGGAGCCAGCCACTGAGCACTTCCTGCACTCTGCCTCTTCCAGGAGAAGGGGCTTTCATCCCTTCTTATGTGTATCCCTGCTGAGACTCAGAGAGGCCCACTCCATTGTGGGCAGCACAGAAGCTGACCAGCCCAGGCTCGGGCTCACACAGCCAGGCATGCATGAGCACTGTTGGTCATTGCTCTCCCTAGGGAGGGCTGTGGGGGACTCAGCAAAGGCACAGCCTCCCTGTGGGTGGAATGCATCCTCAATGGGCTGTGGTGGGTTATGTATACACAGACAATCGTAGTCTGACGGGTTTTATGGGGACAGACATGGGGTCTGCCATCAAAAGTCAGATAGGGCACCAAGCTGGTATGTCAGGGTGGCCTCAAGCAGGGCTGCTGTTCTTGCTGAGTGACTTCTTAGAGACTGGCATCAAGCCTCTTCTCAATTTATGTCCTTCATAGAACCTCAGGGTTTTTTTTTTCTCTCTATTGAAAATGGGAGGCCTAGAATGAAATGAGAAGTGGGAAAGAGCATGTGGTAGTCATGTGCTTATGTCAATTTCATGACTGAGATGTAGGGGTGGAGTCTAGCCTGTTAATCTGGAGACAGCCATTGAGTAGCCAATGAAGCCTCCGTGTGGGCATGGCTTTCTCCTGAGACTTCTGGGAAATCTCACGGTATTTCCCTCATGAAGATGAGAAGCTATCTCCCCAGTTGTTGGGAGTCAGTCTCCGAAAGACTGATGGCAGTGTTCGAGGAGCTGGAGTTGCCGGAGGAGATGCCACACAGCCTTATCCTGATGGAACCAGACCTCTGAAGCTGGAGAAGCCACATGGAGACCCCTGCCAGAGCTGGGTTGTTCCTACCACCACTGGATGCTTCTTGATGGACCATGAGCCCTGGGAGCGAGGAGCCATGGGGAGATCCCTGCCAGTGCTGGGATTCTGCACCCACTGGCCTGTGACTTCATGAGTTGGAAGGAGACTTTATAGACTGGCATCAGGCATATGGGCTAATATCGGACTTATGACTTTGAACTGGACTGGGTTGGGATGCTTTCTCAATGTTCCATTCCTTTTGTATATAAACCGTACCCTTATATCCATATGCGTGTCTATGTATTTGCTTCTCTAGTCTACCCGGACGAACACAGAGTGTCACAGGGTCCAGGGCCCTGTATGTCTGAATAGATATGTGCTACTAAGACTGTCAATGGCCAATTGTTCCCAAAGCAGACCATCATGCCTTTCTTCCCAAGAACCACAAGCTAGATGTAAATGTCCAGTGGTACAGTTAGCAGTTCAGTGCTCAGCCTTCTGCACCATCCAGAGACTTATGAGGAGAACTATAAGCCAGATGAAATACGGTTTGCTTTTTCTTGCTATTTTAAATAAGTTGAAGCATTTTCCTAAGCCTAATGCACTGGCATGATTAGAGAAAAGCAAGAGTCCAGGAGACAATTGAATACCCATCAAAATGTTTCAACAAGCAGATGAAGCACTGAAAGAACTCACTAGTCTACACCTAGAAACAGGCTAGCTACCTGGCCAACCAATCTAAAGAGATCTAGATTGGCACCCATTCCAAAGAACAGTGACCCAACCAAATAAGAAAATTCTCAAATAATGCCAATATTATCACATGCAAATAATTTTTTTTGCCAAATAATTCAGCAACAGTTGCAGAAATACATTGATATGGAGCTGCCATAAATTCAAGCTGAATTCAGAAGAGGGCATGAAACAAGGGATATATATCATGGCAGACGTAAAATGAATCTTGGCTGAAAGTCAAGAATACCAGAAAGATGTTTACTTGATTGTGGAAAGGCACTGGTCTCTGAGGTTCATAATAAACCATGAATACTATTGGGCAGAATGGGAATTCCAGAACACTTCCCTGTGCTCATACAGGACAAGAGATGGTTTTTCAAACAGAACAAGGGGATACTCCATGGATGAAGACCAGGAATAATGTCTTTCAGGGTTGGATCCTTTCAGCATAATTATTTGATCCATATGCTGAGAAAATCATCTGAGGAGCTGAACTGTGTGAAGAAGATTGGGTTGGAGGGAGGTTCATTAAAACTTGCAATAACCATAACCAATTAAAACTTGCTGAAATGCAGGAAGGATCGAGGCAGTTGTGAAAGAAACGCCAAGATGACAGCTTTCAGGGCGGATTATGACTTAGTGAAAAGAAAGAAAAAATCCTGACAACTGGACCATTAGACGGCACAAGGGAAACACCGAGTGGAACAAAGAAGAAAGTTGTCAAGGTTTTAGTTTTTTGTGCAGCCACAATTGACACTCCTGGAAGCAGTCAAGGCGCTAATCAATGTATCACAATGGGCTCCTCTGCTTCAAAAGATCTCTTTAAAGGGTGGAACAGCAAAGGTGTCACTTTGAGGACTAACAGGCACTTGACCCAAGCTATGGTATTTGTAGTCACCTCATGCACGTGGGGAAGCTGGACCCTGGGTAAGGAAGACCAGGGAAGAAGTGAGACATTTCTATTACAGTTTGAGTGAAGAATATTGAAAGATATGAATTTCTAGAAAAACAAACAAGATCGTCTTGGAAGACTTACAACCAGAATGCTCCTTGGAAGAGAGGATATTGAAATCCCATGCCATATACTTTGGATCCCTTGTCAGGGAGGATGAGTCCCTGAAAAATGCCATCTTACTTGATAAAGGGTCAGTGGGGGGAGGGGGGAGAAAGGAAGATTCTTAATGACATGAGCTGACAGTGGCTACAACAATGGGTTCAAACATAATGCTTTTG
This sequence comes from Nesogale talazaci, assembly GCA_004026705.1. Classification (NCBI taxonomy): domain Eukaryota; kingdom Metazoa; phylum Chordata; class Mammalia; order Afrosoricida; family Tenrecidae; genus Nesogale; species Nesogale talazaci. Next base: position 68,997 of record PVJH01009687.1, on the reverse strand, counting down.
GGGATGGCAAAGGACCAGCAGTGCTTTGTTGTGTTGTGCAGAGCTGCTGTGTGTAGAAACCAACTCATGGATGCCTACCAGTAAGAAGCATGTCCAAAGCACATGCCAATTGCATGCTCTGAGTAAGTGATCTTAACAGAAGATCATTTCACTCACTCAACTCTTTTTTTAATTTGTGTCTTTTTAAAAAAATTTTTAAATCATTTTATTAGGGGTTCATATATCATTTTTCACAATATATAAATAAGCATACGGTGTCAAGCACCCTCACATGTCCACTTCTATTATCGTTCTCCAATCGTCCGGCTTTTCCCTTAAGCCCCTAGTATCGGCTTTTCCATCCCTTCCTCTTCCCCTGGTCTCTCCTCCCCACCAACCTTCAATACTTTATACGTTGTTATTGTTCTGTCATATCTTACACTGCCCGACCTCTCCCCCAACCCACTCCTCTGATGCCGTCCTTCAAATAGGAGCTTATGTGTATATCCTTGCTGTTGGTTCCGTCTCTCTACCCCCCCTTTCCTCCACCCTTCCAGAATCTCCAGTTTAACCATTGGCCTGAAGGGGCCCATCCATCCTGGTTTCCCCATATCTCTAGCTCCCCTCTATGCTAGTGTGACTTCTCCAGTCTATCTGGATTTGAGCACATTGCAAGATCTGGTAGTAGCCAATATGCATTGGTGTCCATAACCTTTGCATTGTCTTAGCGAATTGAATATAATAATGTCCAAAATATTCACCTTTATCCAGAATCTTCCAAGGTGATCTAATTAGGAATGAGGATCTTTATAGATGCCATTCATTAAAGACCTAAAAATGAGCTCATCCTGGGATAGGGATGAGTCATAAACCTAAAGACTAGTGTTCTTATAAGAAAATGAAAGGACACAGAGAGACATGGAAGATACCCAGGTGAAAACTGAGGCAGAGATGCATTTATAAGCCATGGAATGCCAATAGTCATCAGAAGTTAGAGAATCAGGGTATAGTTTCTCCCTCTGTCTGACTTATCGCAAGAGCTGTGATAACAGAAATAACCCAAATGTATGATACTTCATTCACATACTGCTTCCTTTATCATTTAGACAGCCAGAAACCCAAACTCAGGGTTAAAGCTCCAGGGAAGAAGGAAGGGCTTTCTCTCTGCATCTTCTCTGAAGCAGATCCTGTCTTCCGCAACACATGTGGTCCTCGTGTTTCTTGGAGCTCTTCATTTGTCTTGGCATCAATCTTTCCTTGGGAGATTCTCAACAGAGAGACCTTGAGTCCAAAGAGCACGCTCTGCTACCAACATATCTTTCTTAGTGCTACCTTACTATCTCCTCAATGGTCTCTCCATTCATCTTTTGGAAGATAAAGGGCGATTCAGATGACACTCCATTGAAACTTCTTTTCCTTACAGGCTGTGACCTAAGTAAAGGTGTATCCCACAAAAATCACCTTACACTCAGTGACTGATCACCTTATATGGAGAACAATTGCGTAACTCTCAAACCACATGGTTTTTGAAGTATGCAATTCAATCCATGACACTCCCAAGCCTCCATAATGAACCGACTTTGCTGATAGCTTCATTTTGAACTTCTGCACAATTAGAGAGAAGAGCTGGATTTTTGTCCTCATAAAGTAGCTCCAAATTTCTGCCCCTTACCACAAAAGAAAAATCATTCATCCTGATTTGTAGACAAATCATTTTAAAGTGTTTCAAGGTATACTTTTCAAGGAATTCAGGCTTCTCTCTCAGCTCTCACACAATTACACCTTGGAAATATTCAAACCAAAGTCTTCTTCCTGTCATTTACCATCTGTCTCTGGGGTTGACCCTTCCAAAATTTAGATTTTTAAGCACTTTCTTTATCCATCAGGGTTTCTTGTTCTAATAATTGTATCTTCTGACTTCTTAGAGCATGTATGCTTGTTTTCTTTCTTCTTTTTTTTTTGAAGGGGGAATATCCTTTTTAGACAATGTTTTGATGCTACCCCTGGGGTTTTCAATGGTGAATTCCTTGGAAGCCTATTCCTCCTATGCTTTCTGTTGTTAGTCTGGAGGATCTACTGAAACCTGTTGGCATTTGTACCAATAACATGGCTTCAGTATCACAGCAACACACAAGTCACCAGAGTGCAACAAACTGACTGAAGTTTTATGGGATGACCGTAAAAAACCTGGATATTTTATGGGATGACCCCTCACAAACATTTGGCTTTATCTTTTCTGGTTTTGGTTTTTCTAATTTGTTTTTCCTTTGGTGAAATTTAAAGAAATATTCTTTGAGTAATCTGTGGTAGTTACATAATCTGATGTCAGTTTGGGACTTGAGAGGATTGAATGAAGGAGTGGTGTCTAGTCTGTCTATCTGGTCATAGCTAAAGAGGCTTCTGTGTGGACATGGCCTTCCCTGAGTATTCTGGAAACTCCTGTATTTCCTCCTTGGAGACAGGAAACACTTTCTCTCTGTTCACTCCCTGAGAGATGCTCTACTGACTAGACACATGGTGCTATGCTGATAGACCCTGTTCCCTGGGAACTGGAGGAGCCAGGTGGAGACCCCTACCAAGGCTGAGATGCTGCTACCACCACTAGATGCAAAAGACTTTGCATGCACTGGCCTGTAATTTTCCTGCATTCAACATCATTGCATGTGTTTCGTGAGTCTGAAGAGAACGTTATAGATTGGTATCAGACTCATGGGCTAATATGGGACTAATGGACTTGATTTAGACTAGACTGAAATGGTTTCTTAATGTATAATTGCCTTGTTTATAAAGTTCTTTCTCATACACATATCAGTGTCCATTAATTTGTTTCTCTAGTCTACCTGGACTAACACATAACCTTAATTTAGCAAGTGTCTTTCTTTTTTCACCATGTTCCATATATCCAAACAAAACTACCCTACTCCCTAAGCCTTCTTTCACCTCCCAAATTTCACTTCTATAGAAAGACTTGACTTTTTCCTGAGACTATTTCTTTTCTCAAAACTCCTGGTTTTGTCTACTGTGTTCTGTTACATGATATGCCTTGAATAATTTATCGCAGTATTTCTTTGCAATTCTCTTCTCCCAAGCCATGCCCACGTCACCCTCCTCACTCCATAGATGATTTTTCCTCATGTACCAACCAACTCTGTTTTCTCATTTCCTCCCAGATGCCAGAAGTTGATTCTTTTTTGCCACGTTATAAAATGTAATCATTTACCAAGATCTTATGCCTTTAATAAGCAGTCATAACTCCTAGATAAAACCTTCATTTCTTGCTTCTTCCCTAAACAGAAATTCTGCTACAATTTGTTTATATGTCTTATTTCCATGTTTTTCTATCTGAAGTGGATTTTTGAGCTGTAAGTCATCTTTAATTGTCCTTATTCCATCCCCTGTCTTCTCTCTCTCTTCTCTCTCTTTTCTCTCTCTCTCTCTCTCTCTCTTTCTGTTGGAGTGCCCACACTGTTTCTCATCACTAACATCAGAAGTCTAGTCTCTGATTTCATTAAGGAATCAACTGGCAAAGGCCAAAAATAAATCAAGAGTGAGTCGATGATGGCTGTCTCCAGAATCTCTGTCTGTGCTAGTTACATAATCTCATGTCAGTTTGAGGGTATTAAGAGTGAAGGGCTGGTGTTTAGCCTGTCAAACAGGTCACAGCCTGATGATGCTTCCTGGTGGGCATGGCCTTCTCATGATGACTCTGGAAACTTCCTGTCCTCCCTGGTGGTGGGCCACACATTCTCTCTCTGATTCACCTTCCAGTTGAGGAACCACATGGGGTCCCGAGCCAGCACTGAGATGCTTCTACCACCACTGTTTCCACCAGACTTTTCACCCCCAAACTGTGATCTTCCGGCATTCAGCATCATTGTATGTGCTGCATGAATCGGAAGAAGGATTTATAGACTAGTATCAGAAATATGTGCTAGTATCATGCTAACGGACTTGTTCTGGACTGGGGTGGGATGTTTACTCAATGGGCAGTTGCTGTTTGATAGAACGCTCTCTCTTACACATGCATGCATGTCAGTGAATTTGTTTCTCTAGTCAACCTGGACTAACACACTACCTTTCCTCCCTGCTCAGGTTCCCCCCTGCCTGCCCACTTCATCCTTTCCTCTTCTCTCCATGGTTGCAGCAATGGCCCATGGCCTGATAAAGCTGTCGCAGGACTGACCATCATACTAATTGTGGGGATCTGTTATGATAACCCTAGTGAAGTTACAAATTGAATTGTGTCCGAGGCTGGCTTCTCTAGAGAAGCAAAAGAGAAATATATTCAATGTAATCTAACTCAAAACCATTGCAATGGCACCATCAACCCGTATCTATTTTGCAGTTGTGGAGGGGGAGGTTGGCAAGTCCCAAAGCTGTGGATCATGCATCAGGCTGGAAGCTTCTCCTGACTCACAGGGTAGCAGGGGCTGAGCTAGTGAAGCAAAAAATTGACTTGCTGACTCCCATCTGAAGACGAAGACAACGCAGATGCAGGATCAAGAGCAGAATGAGTCTTGCTGGAACACTCATTGATATCCTGGAGGCAAGCTGCATTCCCAGAGCCACTTCAATTAATGGGTTGTACATATCAGTGCTCTCATGAAAGTGGTGGCATTGTGGAAGAGGCAACGGTCCAATGTCTGCTGAATCACTGAGAAAGATAGTGGCCTGGACAAGTTGAAACATATCATTAAACACCACCAATCATGTACCTATAAGCATGACCTTCTTTGGAAATAGGATCTTCTGTTATTTTTTGCTTCCCCTGCCACATTCTGAAATAGTCTCCAGTCTTTGACATCCTTTAGTGGGTGGTGGTGGTGGGGGGGGGTCCGAAACCTAATCCCTCTGAATTATAAGAAGAGTCGGGTAGACACAGAGACATGTGAGGCTGAGGATGGGGTCAGAGACATATGCTAAGCCAGGAACTCTCAACCTGTAGGTCACAACCCCCTTGGGGGGTCAAACAACACTTTCACAGGGGCCGCCTAAGACCCTCAGAAAACACGTATTTCCAAAGGTCTCAGGAACTAAGATACTGCTCCTCTATCCATCTCCAGGTGGGTCCACCCACATGCACATACACCCACCTCTGAGTACCCAGTGTGAAGACTATTACCCATGCTCCACCATGCTATAAGACAAAATTTCATTAATTTGTCATTAGAAATAAATATTTCACAACATGTAATTGCAGGTTGTTTTGGGAGTTGATCACTGTGCTTTCATTATGTTCGGTTTGTAACAATGCAAATACATCCTGCATACCAGATATTTACATTACAATTCACATCAGCAAAATCACAGTTACAAAGTGACCACAAAAATGACTTTGTGGCTGGGGGTCACCACAACATGAGGAGCCATATTAATGGATTGCAGCATCAGGAAGGGTGCAGGAACCATTGAGCTAAGCAAAGGCAAGGACAGACAGTAGTCACCAGAAACTGGATATGTCCACCTGTAAGGGCTGTCATGATCACAATCCTCCCTATTCATTTATTCCTCACATTCCTGGAGTCCTGTCCTTACTGATTGTGTCCTCATTGGTGCCCATGGTGTTCCCTGACTCATTGGTGTTCTTCAGCTCACAGATGATCCTCCCACGGCAGCTGTCTTTATCTGTGGGTCTCCCTATGTATTCTGGGATTTTGATGATGCAGAGGTGATTAGGTTTAGAGTCCACCAGACTGGGGAATGATCTCATGAACATAAAAACTAAAAATCTCCCTATTTCCACACAGAAGCACATCCTCAGGTACAAGAGTTGTGGTTGTAATACATATTTAGAATGGGGTAAGGAGCTAACAGAATTCAATCCATGACACATGGAAAGGAATCTTCTATGGAATCAACCACAAATCTCTTCTGATTTGGGACTTTTAGCTTCGAGACCTGTGAAAAAAATTAAATTTCTGATCTTAAGAGCTGTCCCTGTGTGATGTATCTGCTTAAGGCCTTAAGGAAGTCAGACAGTGACTCATTTTCAAGGAGAAGAGAAGGTGCCTTGGAGGGGACTAACTTGGGGTCACCTCATATGTTTGAGTGAGAAGAGAGCTGCAACTGTTTTCCAAGGCAGCCCTGCAGAGGTCTGATCACCCAGTTTCTTGATGCCCAGCCAAGGCCTTAACCATTGGCAACACCCAGGGATTTCCGAAATGGACTCTGCCCCAGGTTCATCCCCACCATGGCGCTGTGAGTCTCTGAGAGCTTCAATCACTGACCCAAAGTGGCATGGTGATGGCAGGGTGGGGAAGTTCAGGGTAGGAGGCCTGGGGAGGAGATGGATGAGGCTGGGAAGTGACACAAGGTGTCGTCCCTGAGGGGCGTATGTGACAACAATCTGCAGCCTCTGACATAGATCCGGGAGGCACCTGGAAAGTGCCCACACAGAACCTCCAATGAGGAGAAAACAATGCAAAGCAAAACAGATTCTACTGGGAGATCTCCTCTCTGCAAAAATAGTCAAACAGACGACACCGCTTCCCCAGAGCCTTGGCTTTGTTGGGGTTTTTCTCCTTCTATTTTTCAAGATTTCCTTGGTGTGCTGGTGGTTTGTGAAGGTGGGAAATGCACAGAGACCACTGCATCTGCTCGAAAAACAGCTAAGTCTTAAAAGCTGAGGTTACAAAACCCCTGGCAGGCTCTCACCACCCCTGGCTGTTGAACCAGCACCCCAGATCCCAATGCCCTTCCCACAGGGTCTTGCTGCCACCACAACTCTGCCACCAACCCGCCAGGGCAGCCCACAGGGAAGTGACAAAGGAGAATACTCATTGCCAGGGCTAACTACAGACACTGCATGCAGGTGGAGAATTGGGAGCCATGGAGGGGGTGGGGTTGGAGGAGCAGACATCACCTCAGATATCCCCCGTCAGAGGTGCTGTGTTCTTTCAACACGTTGTGTTGTTCCCAGGAGGTCCTGCCTTCCTACAACATGCTGTGTTATTCCTGTGACCACTGGCCGCTTATGATTTCTTCACGTTTTCCCACTCATCCGCAGGCTTCACTGCAGGGTTGTGGGAGCCCTAGGAAGAGGTCTGAGCCATCCCAGCTGGGAGTGGCAGGGGTAGGGGTAGCTGGGTCCTTTTGATCAGAGGCCCCAGATGAGGGCTGGCAGGTCACCAAGACTCTACTCTCTGATTTTCAGAGGGCACAGAGCTGCATTCATTCCTCCTCGCAAGCGTTCCTTCCTGCACCCACTCCACACGGAGGCAGGCAGCTCGGTCCAGCCCCGAGGTCAAGTCTTAGACCAGCTAACAGTGGTTTCTACTTTGGAAGAGCTGACAGGCATTCACAAGGGGTCACAAGTGGAGGGAGACACAGTATACCTACACACATACTGACCCCTACCCCCCACCTGTCAGCTTGTCATACTGGTAGCTGCTCTGTGTGACTGAGGCTGGAACAATGCCCCTGGTCTTCTAATGTCCAGCAGGGTCATTCAGGGTGGACTGCTTTCAATGGAGCTCCTAGCCTGAGACAGACCAGGAAGAAAGGTCTGACGACCTCCTCTGGCCATCGTGGGTGACAGACCACTGTCTATCTGAGACCGTGGTTTGCATTCTGTGGTCATATCAGGAGGAGGGACCAAGCACAGGGAAGAACCCCAGGTTCGGTCAATCAAGGGGCCAGTGAGGGAAGGCGAGGGGAGCCCACAGGGACATGGGTGATGCATCAGCATCAAGGGTGGACTCGCAGTCCTGGGGTCACGAAGGTGGTGTGGACCAGCAAGGGGTTGTGCTGTTCTGTGTGGTGTTGCCACAGCCATAACCAGGAAGACAGTCGCTGACAGCAACATGTTCTTCGTGTGCACTCTCTCAGTGACTAGAGCCGAAGCCCCAAAGTGGGTGAGCTTACAGAACAGACCGCTATTTTCTCAGTATCTGGGAGGCTGGTGTCTGCAGTCACTAGGAGTCCAGATCAACTGAATGACAGTGGGTGGGATTGGGAGGCCGTATAAACATAATCCTCTTTCTGGATGAGGAAACTGAAGCCGAGAGCAGGCGAGTGGTGTGCCTGGGACCACGCAGCCAGTGAGAGGCTGGGTTCAGTGTCAACCCGACTCTGTCATGAGCCCTTGTTCTTTCCCTGCGGGGCTCTGGAAGGAGTCTCGGCCAAGATATGAAAGTCAACGTGGACAGGACAGTCTGACACGTCGGTGGTGCTCTCTGGGGAACATGTCCTCTCCCCTCAGGTCCAGCTATGGCAGATACACAGAGAAAAAGAACAGCAAAGACGTGTGTGTGTGTGTGTGTGTGTGTAGTTATTTTTGGCAACAAGGGAACTTAATTAAGAATTGAGTTCACAGCTTCCCTGCTGGGAGTTAGCCTGGGGTGCAGGAGGGAGAAAGAGAGACCAAGTCCTGGCAGACTGCAGACAGTGACACTGAAATAATGGCTCTTGGCATGGAGCCCTCCAGGAGGGCTATTCTTGGAGCTGGTCTTGCCTCACAAGCCCCGTCTGATAATGCCCTGGTCCTTCCAGGGAGACTTCTGCCTCGGCTGGAATAGAAAGAGATGTTGGGAGACTATTGTCCTTGGTGTTGGCAGAAGCTGTGTCACGGAGTGGGGAGTGGTTAGACCACTTCTGCCTGGTGCAAATGGCTCGCAAGCTGACCCGCTCTCCAAGAAGCTGGAGGTTCGAGCCCTCCCAGAGACATCTCAGAAGAATGGCCTGGAAGCATATTTCCCAAACATCAGCCATGTTAAGTCCTCCAAAGCACAGTTCTACACAGAACCAAGCTACAGTCAACTACACCACAGGTCTTTCTTTCTTTGTTTCTTTGTTTCTTTCAACAACAACAGTTTCATCGTCACTTCATCCACATATCATACAACTCAATAGTTCAAAAACAGACTTCTTAGGTGAGGGTTCCAGGAGGAGGAACATGCTTTTGAGGATAGTGTATGCAATGTAGTGGTTGAACATGGTTTACCAGGACTCTGCTCCCTGTAGCCTCTGTTAACCCCCCCCCCCCAAAAAAAAAATGACCTGCCCTGCCCCGATGAATCTAGGCAAGAGGAAGATCCTGATTGGATTATGTGATGCAGCTATGAGTGATTATTAACAGGGTTCATTATGATTCCCATCCTGGTGGGTAGAAGATCAACCTATCAGAAGCGACGTCAGGGGCAGATCTCATTACCTGTGAGCCAGAACAGTCAGGAAGGGATTGCATCCTGTGTTGAACCTGCTCAATACAGAGACTCCTTTGACATAAGATTTAAAAAAAATTGGCAAAGAGATAGCATCCACAACACCAGAAGCTAGGGTATGAAACAGAGTGGTGAACTTCCCAGCTCTCTGAGCAAACACAGCTGAGTGCTTGGGGGCAGCAGACTGTGTGGTCAGGATTTCTTTGCAAAGAATTGATGCCAGACTTATCCGGAAGAGTCGGAGATCAAAGGTGCCTCAAATATCCAACTCTTTCAAAATGTGAGTCTGCTCATTTCCCCTCAGCTCCACCAGTCTCAGGTATGCTTCCTCCTCTCCTGGGTTCTGGGAAGCATTGCCATGTCTGTCAGAAATCCACGACGCTGAGAGGAAATGCTTCATGTCGTACTGGGTGCGGTTCTGGCCCAAATCCTAAGGTCAGGCAGAGGGAAGCCCAATGTAGAGGACAGAGCCAGAAGCCTAACATGTCCCAAAGTCACAGCAAGTCTGCTTGCTTCCATCACAGCTCAGTCAGGAAACAGAAGCCTGGTCCTCTGAGTTATGTGATGTAGCGTGAGGACTGCAGAGTGGTACCACATTTGTCTTTTTGTGTCTGACTGATTTCATGCAGCAGAATGAGTTCAGGAACCACCCACATGTCATATTCCATTTTGTGCATGAGCCAGAGTTGATTGATCCAGGCATCTGATGATGGTCGCTGGGTTGTTTTCCTTGTTTGGAGACTGTGAGCAGTGCCGCACTGAACAATGATGTATAAAGTGTGTGCTGACGTCCCTAGAGTATATACCTAATAGTAAAGTGACCAGATTTTAATACTGGTAAAGCAGGACACCATTGATTGGAGGGAGGGTATAGAGGATATATTCCCTTTCCGTTCTCCTGCCATTCCCTAGCTTGTCCAGTATTCTTTCCAAAAATTGAAACTTTTTAAAAAATCTCGGGAGGCAGGAAAAATTGTTTAAGATCAGGACTATCTTGCCAAAAGCAAGACATCTGGTCACTTTACTAGTGGAATTACTGGGACACTGGAAACTGGAGCCCTAGTGGCACAGTAGTTCCATATTAGACTGCGAATCACTAGGTCAGTGCATAGAGACCACCAGCCCCTCCAAGTTTGCTACTTCTGTAAACAATTATAGTCTTCAAAGCCAGCATGGGGCAGTTTTACCCTGTCCTGTCGGGTCCTTATGAGTGGAAGCACACTTGAAGGCAGTGAGTTTGGTTTGATTTTGCATGTTTAACCCTTGGGAAATCACTCCTTTTCCATGGCGGCGACACCACTTTACAGTCCCACCAACAATGCATGAGGATTTGCAGTTCTTCACATCGTCACTCTCACTTGTTGTTCAAAGCAATACTTTGAAAATATAAAATTTTAGAGAAAGGCACAGCTTGATGCCAGCAGTGGGCTGAGTGCTGGGTTCCAGCAGAGGAACTACAAAATAAACAAACAAAAAGGCAAAGTAACATATGAAAACAATAATGATTTATAATTTATCAAGGACTCACAGGGGTGGAAGGGCCAAGGAAGGAGGGGGGAAAGGAGCCAATACCAAGGACTCAAGCAGCAAAAACCAAGCCGTTGCCATTGGGTTGATCCCAATTCATGGTGACCACACATGTTCGAGAATCAGTCTGCTCCACAGTGTCTGGGCTGTTTTCTGGAAGCAAACCTCGAGGCCTTTTTTAGCCGGATGGGATTGAACCACCAGCCTTTTGGTTGGCCCTTGAGCATAGACCATCACACAACATCTTTTGCCTCAGAGAGTTTTAGAGACTATGTTCCGCTTCACGGCCTCCAGAGATGGACAGCAGACACATGCTGGTGCACATCCATGATCAGGACATTCCTACATCAGGATGAGGGCCACACAGGGTTTCAGCACCACCCAGAATGGGTTGTCCTGATAAATTGACGGTCAGGGAGTCTTCAGGGTCAAGACAGAGACAGCTAGGGGACAGTGAGACGGACATTTGGAAAATGTGGGAACTGTCACTGAGGTGGAACGACAAGGAGTGAACACCAAATTCAGGTAGGTGACATATAAGTGTGGCTGGGGCTAAGGGACCAAGATGTGGGTAAGAGGATGGAGCAGCAGGTCAGAGAGGCCTCTAGGTTTACATCTCTGAAACTGCAGGTCAAAAATGAGAAGAGTGCATGGTTGATAGACATCAAGAGAGAGAAAGCTTTGCAGAACCTCCATTTATACTCTAGAGTCAGGCAATAAAACCCCTAAGAACCTCCTTTCAACCAAGTGGTTGATGATATCGGATTGTGTCACAGAAGGTGATAGCAGGTACTTTATATTATGGAAGGGCAGCCTGTCCAGCATCTATTAAACCACTGAGCAGCATAGCCTAGCCCAGGTGACATCACTTTTTCTGCCTACAGAACAGCTGGGTGGGTTTGAACTCCCACCATTTAGGTTATGAGCAAATCACCGACTACTGTAGGCTACAAGATGCAAAAGATAAGTGAGCAAAAGAGCTTCCCAGAAACACCCTCTTTCTGCTAGAGCAGCTACAGCTTGTAGGTGTCTCTCTGCGTCATCTCAGAGGTGCAAATGGTTTCAGGTCAGAGAACTCCTTGAGCTCCAAACCTGGAGGCAGAGATCATTTCTGACGAAGCCACTCCAGCCTTGTCTGACTTGCTGGTATGTTGTTGTTCGGTGCCACAGAGTCATCGCCAACTCATAAAAGCCCTGTGCCAGGCACAACTGAACAAAATACTTCCCGGTCCGATGCCAGCCTGACACTTTCTGTTATATTTGAGCACATAGCTCCATCCAATGTGCCAATCTCTCTCATTAAGGGTCTTCATCTTTTTCATTTCACTGCTCTCCATAAGGTTGCCACTGGTCTTTTATTTATAATTTTTTTTCCAGTTACAGCTTGCCAGATGCTTCTTCCCAAACTGTCAGTCTGGAAACTCCACTGTCCACCATGAGTGACTCTGCTGAGATTGGACATGCCAGTAGCGTCGTTTCAAGTAGCACAGCAGCACACACATCACTACAGTATGGCACACTGGCAGACAGTGATGGAACAGCTGGGGATAAATGCCAGGATGAATTATATGTATAAATTAAGTAATTTCCCTTTTGGTTGCTGATGTGGGGTCTCAGTGGCATGGGTAGTTAGGGGTAGCTGTGACTTAGAATACACCATCTGTTTGGCCTTGGGCAAGTCACATTGCCTCTGTCAGCCCGTTTTCCTTTCTTTCTAATAAATCCTTTTATTGGGGGGTTCTTATACCTCTTTAATTGTACCAAGCACATTTGTGTATATGTTGCTATCATCATTTTCAGAACATTTTTTTTTCTACTTGAGTCCTTGGTATCTGGGTCTCTTTCTTCCCTTCCTTCCCCACACTCCCAACCTCCTGACCCCTTGATAAATTATAGATTATCAATATTTTCATTTCTTGTACCATCTGCTGTCTCCCTTTGCCCATGTTTCTGTTGTTCATCTTCCCTTTTCCCCCTTCTCCCTCCACCTTCCCCTTACCATCATTGTATCACTGTAGGATAAGCCCCAAAGGATTTGGGGCTTATCTGCCCTGGATTCCATGTGTTGAGAGCTCTTCTTTGTCCCAGTGTACATACTGCCATCGAACCAGATTTGTAAGGTTAGATGGGGTCATTGTAGTTTGGGGAGGACCCCTTCAAGGGTCGAATGACCCTTTCGCAAGGGTTACCTGATTCATAATAGTAGCAAAATCACAGCTATGAAGTAGCATCGAAAATAATTTTCTGGTTGCAAAGTCACCACAACACGAGGAACTGTATTGAAGGGTGGCTGCATCAGGAAGGTTGAGAACCCCTGTTTCAAATACTCAGCATCTTGCTTCTCATAAGCTTGGACCCGCCATCGCCTGCACTTGCCTGGCTCTCCCTCAGTTGTTGCTGCTTCCATCTTTGATCCTTGCCGCTTATCCTAACAGAGAAGGTAAAGAGACCTTTGTGAAACCGAAGTCAGATTATGTTGCTCTTGGTAGGTGGCCACCTCTGACTCCTGTCCGGATTGAGAGGATGAGCCCCAAATCAGAGATGGGCATAAAAAGGACTATTTTCTTGCTGATAAAGGTTGCATTCCACTCAGCTTAAGAGGGGTGGGGGGGATTTGCATTTTGTGTGATTGTTTTAGTTGAAGTCCAGAACGGGTAGCGCTATAGAGCAATAACTAGGCTGGTAATTGCTGAGGGCCACGGCAGGGAGGACAGGAGTGGGGAGGAAATGAGTAGCTAAGCACAAGGAGAACAAGGAGGAAATGTTCTGAAACCGATTGCGGTGATGATTGCACACATCGTCTTCCTTTGATTGAATGGTTAGATCGCGTGGCATGTGAAGTACAGCCTCATCTACAGTGTCCATATCAGGAAGGAAGGCAGTGTAGTACTAAAGGACAGAGTAGGTGGCCCGAAGTGCTCTCTTCCAGAAGGCGGGCAGCTGAGAAGGGAGATCTGTCACAGGCTTGAAGTAGCAGCATCTCCCTGACCTCCCACCTGAAGGAGGAAGGAAGGATGGTAAGAGGGGCCAAGAGTGCTCTTGAGAACACCAGCCCCAGGAGAACATGGTAAGTGGAGAATAAATGCTACTTTTTAATCCTTATGGATGGTTTTATGTAGGGGACTCATTTTATTATTTTAAAAAAAATTATTATCACGCTCAATACATACATCAATTGTACGCAGATCACATTTATACATTTATTGCCACCATCATTCTCAAAACATTCTTCTTCTACTTAGGCCTTTGGTATCAGCTCCCCATATTTCCCTTCTCTCCCCACGCCCCTTCCTCAAGAACACTTTAATAATTTACAAATTGTCATTATTTTGTCATATCGTACACTGTCCGATGTGTCCCTTCACACTCTTCCCTGTTGTCTGTCCCCCAGGGAATAGGTTATACATCGATCCCTGCAATTGGTTCCTCATTTCTACTCCACCTTCCCTTCACCCCCACTGTATCACCACTATCATCACTGGTCCTGAGGAATCATCTGTCCTCCATTCCCCATGTTTCCAGCTCCAGTTTACATGCCCTGGTCTAGCAGGATTTGTAAGGTAGAATTGGGATCATGATAATGGGTGGGAGGAAGTATTTAAGAACTAGAGGAAAGTTTCATATATCATTGTTGCTACACTGTATCTTGACAGACTCATCTCCTCCCTGTGACTTCTCTACAAGGGGATGTCGCTTCACCACTGATGAACTTTGGGTTCCCAATCTGAACTCCCCCTCATTTACAATGATACAATTTTTAGTTCTTTGATGTCTGATACCTGATTCCTTCGACACCTCATGGTCACACAGTTTGGCATGCTTCTTCCATGTGGGATTTGTTGCTTCTGAGCTAGATGACTGCTTGTTTACTTTTAAGCCTTTAAGTCCACAGATGATATATCTTTTGATAACCTGGCACCATCAGCTTTCTTTACCACTTTTGCTTATGCACACATTTGTCATCAGTGATCATGTCAGAAAGGTAAGCATCATGGAATGCCAATTTAATAGAACAAAGTGTTCTTGCATTGAAAAAGTTCTTGAGTTCATTGAGGTCCAATGCCCATTTGCTGTCTTAATACTAATGCTATAAGTAGATGCACATACATCTATTTCCCCATCATCATATATAAATATATTCACTTATGTACATGCCTGTTTTTAGACCTGCACAAATGCCCTTTACCCCCTAGTTTTTCCCTCTCTTTCCTTTCACTTTCCTCTTGCCCCACTATCGTGCTCAGCATCTATTTGGGTTTCAGTATTTTCTCTCTGTTAATGTATGTTAATCTCTCTCTTGATCAGTCCCTATCAGGCTCTCACACCCACCTTGTCACTAATTTTGAATCAATTGTTGTTTCTTTATCCCTGGGTTGGTCAGCACCACATCCTTTCTCCCACCCCCACCACCATCTCCCATGGGGACTCATTTTTTATGGCCTATAGAAAGGATTATTTCTGAAATCAGGTTTGTCTGTATAGGAGGATTGAACATGGACTAAGAACTAGCGATGCTGTGAACAGCTGGCACTTTGAAATATATGCTATGCTGTACAAGATATCTTCTGACCAGTCTCCCAATGAGCACCACGCTGGTGTTCACCCCCTGGACAACCCTTTCCCCTTGTGTATGGGCTGGAACTAGTGACTAGAATATGCCAAAAATAACTAGCACCCTGATGTAAGATTATGGAAGACAGTAACTTCCATCTTGTAAACTCTTTCTCTCCTGCACTTTTCTTCTTTATTTTTTAAGCAACAATGAATAGCCAACCCCTTGGTAGTTTTTGGCTAACTAATTAGACTACTCACTGAAAGGTGGAGGACTTGATTCCACCCAAGGAAGTGAGATGTCGTGATGCACTTCTGACAATCACGGAACACTTAGGAACCCCCATGACCTAACTGTCAGCCACACAGCAGAGAGGTCTATGGGGTGTCCTCCAACACCAGGGCAGTATATCATAGAACCATCCACCAGAGGTGGTCAGAAGAGGTGCACGGGCCCAACAGTAACACTCAGAGGCAGGACCGGATAAGAAAGGACTCCTGGAAATGGGCATCACAGGGAGGAAATGAGAAGGATGCTATTTTCCAGTGGGGACTGCTAACAATGCCACCTGGTGAAATGTGTCTGATTTTTGTGTATTGAGAGAACAAAGAAGTCTCATGAGAATGTGAGTCCCTAATCAAGGGTTGCAATAGTTCAAGAAAAGAAGAGCCCAGGAAGCAGAGTTCTGTTCTGACACATGCGGTTGGCCAGGAGTCCGTCAGCTTCACAGGAACTGACAGCAGGACACTATTGTACAGTGAGTTTAAAAATAAATCCTATTGTCATCTGGTGGATTCCAGCTCATGGTGGCCATGGGGCTTCGACAGTGGAACTGCTCCACTGCACATAGCCAGGGGTCTCTTCTGTGGCACCCCCAACATTTAGGTCAGTTCTGGAGTGAAAATTATTTGCACCAACCATAGACCTCTAGCCATACTGAATAACTGGCACATACTTTCTGAGCACAGGACTTGTCGCATAAATGCTAAAAATACGGATGCTAATGTTTGCTATATCTGGCTCTCAAACCAGTTACCCAGTTATATCTGAGCTGTTCTCCAGTTAGCCTTCAGGAGCAGAAGCGAGAGGAATGCTCTTCTTCCCTTGACTCTGGGCGGCATCCAGAGACTGACGCTGAGATGAACGGCTTGTCCCCTGCCACAGTGATTTTGCTGGTCCTGACTTTCCCCTCAGCCCATATATTGAGTTGCAGCCTGGATCTGGCTCTTGCTGAATAGTTATAAAGCAGTGCCAGATAAAAACAGCACGGCCCACATAGAAACCAGCCTCCCAGCCTGACAGTTGCCATAGAAATAAGAGGAAAGGTGACTAATACAAAAGCCTTGCCTGGATCTTGGTCAAACGCACTTTACCGGCAATGATTCCTAGGAGATGGCTTCCCTGAAAAGAATCTGCACGGCTGTATTCAGATGAAGCATTACAAGCATGAGAGTGCAAAGTGGGTTCCCAGCAAGGGTGTGGGAGTCAAACTATGCTGCTCAAAAGGAATCTGTGAAGTTCAGCTGCATGTCCAGTAAAATCTCTCCCCAGGGAGCCACCCCCAACACACTCCTGGCCTGTTTCAGTGATGATGTGATCAAGCCAACTGGAATGACTGCACTCTGGACCTGTTAGACCTATGCCCGGAAAGGTCATTACGGCCAGTGCCAGAGCGTCTGCCAGTTGATTCTGACTCATGGCGCTCCCGGGAGTGCCAGAGTCAAATTGTGCTTGCTTGGGTTTGCCACGGCTGACTTTTCTGAAGTGGGTCACCAGGAGACTTTCGCATGATCATTCTATAAGGCCATCACATGAAGACAGTTCTTCATGTAGACTGAGTAATGACCAAATCTGTCAGGGATTTCAATTTCCAGCCACAGCTCTTAATCCATCAGAGCAGTGGTTCTCAACCTTCCTCATGCTGCGGTCCTTTTACACAGTTCCTCATGTGCTGCTGACCCCAACCAAAAAATTATTTTTGTTGCTACTTCATAACTGCTATTTTGCTACAGTTGTGGATATCTAACATACAGGATGCATTTTCATTGTTACAAATTGAACATAATGAAAGCATCGTGATTAATCACAAAAATAAGATGTCATTATATATTGTGAAATACTCATTTCTAACGACAAATAAATGAACTTTTGTCTTGAAGCATGGTGCAGCGTGGGTAACAGTCTTAATATAACAACAGTAAGCTACAGTGCCACATTTTGCAACATTATGTGTAAAAAGGCAATGTCATTGTAAAGGTTGGGAGAGCTTGTGAGCAGATTTGCCTGGAGATGATAGATGAGCTGTGTCGCAATTCCTAAGACCATTCGAAAGAGATGTTTTCTGATAGTCTTAGGCGAACTCTGCGAAAGGGTTCTTTGACCCCAAAGGGGTTACAACCACAGGTTGAAAACTGTTGTATCAGAGCAAGTTCCTGACCAACGGTTGGAAAAGCAAGATACAGACCAAGCTCTTGGCACATCTCCATTGCAAGTAGCTAGTTTGGAGAGTGGGATAACCACTCTGGATATTTGATGAGAAGTTGATATTTGATAACCACAGTGGATATTTGATGAGAAGTTAAGAGGGAAGAGAGGAGGAAGGACTTACATAAGTAACATTGCCTGAATATGGCTTAAAAAAATCAGCCAGTGATAATTCCACATGGATCACACCAGTCTTACGCTGACGAACCATTAGCTGCCCACTGCACAGGACCAGACAGCATTCTGCTTTGTTGCTCACAAAGAGTCAGGGCCACGTTGACAGCAGCGAACCTCAGAGTTAGTCAGCTGGGAGCTGAGATCTTGAAAGGGACTAGTCCCATCCTTTCCTTGTGAGTCAACATTTTAAAAATTGCATTAAACAGAGTCACTTTTTATCTGATCTTGTCATCCTCTTTTCATGTGAACAGCCTTAGTGGGAATTTGCCATGGGTTAACCATTTTTAAGTTTTATCCAAGTGACCCCTACACAGGTTTCACCCCTTCTCCCATCCACCGTGAGTCAGCACCTCATTCACTGCTTGATCTAGTTTGTCTGTGGCATCTGGCAGGAGCCAGTGCTGCGCCAGAAGGGCTGGAATCTTGTGGATCATTGGTGGACACCAGATTGGTAGTCATCACATGTGCACATGTTTTTATTCCACCTGCTGCTTGTCTATTGGTTTGTTTGCCTGTTTTGTATACTATATGCTAGCCAGGCATTCCAAAGTATTGAGCACCATGTCGCAGAGAATTCAACATTTCCATTAGGTGTCTGCCAACCTGGAGTGGGAGATGGAGCACCGTGGACTTAGGTACCTAGAGCCTCCTCTGATTCAGTTCCTTAAAAGCTACCAGTTGGGCACTGAGTCACTTTGGACCTCAGGTGATCCCTGTGTGCTAAAGCAAAACGATGCTCCTCAATTTCCCCTGACAGGATCCCTGGTGGCCTGATGCTTATGCGTTAGAATGCCAACCCTATGGTCAGTAAGGTGAAGCCGCCAGCTCCTCCGAGAATCAGCTCAATAGCACGGAGCATAGAGTGGGTTTGGGATTATTCAGCAGTAGATGACCAGGAGTTTCTTCCAAGGTACTTCTGGGTGGCCTCAGCATTCCAACTTCCAGCCTTTTGGCTGTCAGCTGAGTGAGTTCACAGTGAACTGCCATCTGGGTGTTGGATGTTTCACTTCGACAAAATGGTTCCAGGATTCCTACAGCTCCCAGTGGAGGATTGAGAGGGGTGAAATCTGCTCCTCTCCAGGCCAGGCTTCCTCTCCCCATTTCAATTTAGAATCAAAAGAGATAGCTCTCTGTTTTCATCCCGAAGCAATTAAGGGAGTATGGGTTCTGTCTGGAATGACCTGGGGTGGGGGTGGAGTGAGTGTAGCAGAGGCTCAGCACCCTAAGTGGCTCAGCTTAACGCAAACAATTAGGGTGCTTTCTCCCAGGGAGATACCAATAAATAAACACATATTCATTATTTCCAATTGAATTTTTTTCACATCAGTAAATACACAAGACTCTTGGCATCCAAGGGTTCCATATGTATGGATCTACCAAGTGCTGATCGAACATAGGGCGGAGTGCAGGGACAGGGGCAATGAAGAGGTCAAAGCAATCCTCCAAAGACAAAGAGGCAGAGTGTTGACAAGATACTCAGTTTGTAAGTAGTCTGCAGGAGGTTCAGTGTCAGGAGACAGTGGGTAGGTTATATGCAAATACTATGGCATGCTCAGTAAGAGATCTTGCCTGAATTCAGAATTCAGGATCTTTTATGGGTGTGTGAGAGGGTCAAGGTGGTCCTGAAACCCTGTGCAGGTACCACGGGACACCATGTAGCCCATCATTCAGTTCAACAAATCCTACAGATCGAATCCCCCCACTTTCGAGGGAGAAAAGATTGAAAGTGTGGTTGTGTGTTCAGAGCACTCTTTGGGAAGTGCTCACTGGACACTGATGTTGTTGTGCATACTTGTGTTGGATGGTCAGGCGTTCTTTGTTGCCTGGGAGGGCCTGGTCCCTATGAGACCTAGATATGAGTATGGCCGCCTTGCTAAAACTGAGCAGAGAGACCAGAATGCTAACGTTCACTTTCTGAGCTATTATTGTTGCACAAATGATTAAAACCTGGCGCTTCAAAGTTTATGTAATTAACACCTTCGGTGGTGCTCTCCAAAGGGATATCAGCTTGACTGAACATGATGGACTTTTAATTAATTCTTGTTGTTGGCAACACAGGATTTCCCCATTCGTGTGGGCTTACAGAGAAGTGTTCCATGATGTTGCTAAATATGCGATCACCTTGCTGAACTAGGGCGCATCCACACTTTGCCCTGCCACACAGAGAATGAAAATAATTCCAGATGGTGGGGAGAAGGATGTGCAAGGTAGAAGGAGTCGGATATCACTGGGACACTGGACTGCGGGGATAATGAAGCTGGGTGGTTTCATCACCAAACCCAGTGACTGTCACTTCCCGAGTGAATATTCACTGGGATCATAGAGTCCTGAGACTAGTGTCCAGAGGGAAACAAAGCTTATATTTGGCAGGTAAGGGGAAGCATGAGGGCAGTGTTTGCAAGAGATTGCTCAGTAGCACTCCGCCACCTGTTGGTTTGTTGTATTGCGATGGCCTGCTTGTCACCATGACATTGGATGCTCTGCCACAAGTAAAGAAGAAAGACTGACAGTTTTACAGCCAAATAGTAGCCAAAGCCAATGATATGGGTCACAAGAGAACCTGCCTCTCTAGAGAGCTGAAAGCAGGCCTGTGTGTGACAGGGTTACAGGATCTGCTGGTCCCTCTATTTTAGCCGATCTCTGGCCTTAGTGAAAGCAGTTCAGAAGGACCTCAGCCTCCCCTCTATAAATGATAGCACTGATGATGTGCATTGTGACATGCAGGGTTTTTGAACTGCTGGACCATTGAGTCGGTTCAACACTCAACCATGCCAGAGGTCTTTACTTTGGCTACCTGACCTTCTGGGACTTGGACCAATGGCTTGCTCTAACTAGCATGGAATCTATCTGAAAGGATGCCATTTATCTCCAGGGGACATTTGCCTGTGCACCTCATTAACATGACCCCACCTAAAAGGGCTATTTTCTTGGGAACCCCTACCTAAGGAGTAAACATAATACCCCATTCACACCAGAAGCTTAAAAAACCCTCTCCATGTTTTTGTTCAGGGATATGGGGGTTGAACTTAACATACCCCTGCTTTCTGGTCTGTAATACCCTTTTTGTCAAAGCCCTTTTTGCTGGTGTGCAAAATCTTGGGCTTTCCTAGCTAATTTTAGTCAGCAAGAGCTCCGCTCCTTCTCCTACATTGGTATCCGCTGTCACTGAGTCGGTTCTATCTGATAGCAATTCTATGTATGACATAGGAAACACTGCCTGGGCTGGGGCCCTCCACACGATTGTTCTTATGTCTGAGTCCCTTGATGCAGCCACAGTGCTGATCTGTCTGTTTTGCTGCCCTGCTACATTAGCAAGCACGAGGTCTTTCTCCAGAGCTGGGTCTCTCCTGACAGCATGGCCAAAGGATGGGAGACAGGCCCATCATCCTTGTCTCTGAAGACCATCCTGATCGTACTTCTTTCAAGACCGAATTAGCACCCCCGTCAGAAGCCTTCCGGGTTAGAAGCCAGTAAAAATCTGACACTGTGGCTGCAACCATGGACTGGAGTCCAGGGCAACAATCAAGAAGATGGTGCAGGAATGGGCAAGGTTTCATTCTGTGACGTATAGTGTGGGCAGTGAGAATGGCAACAACAATGAGATCAACTCAATCAGTTCCGCTCCAGGGAACTCCAGCTCAGGAGGACCCACACACTCTGTGTGGCACTGTGCAATCAGGCCAGATTGCCCGATCTCTCTTCTGAAGTGACTCTGGGCAGACCCAAATCAACAATCTTTCAGTTAGCAGCCAACGGTGTTCAGCATTTGTCCCACCCAGGGACTGCATGAGATACTTGCTAATTATAACAAAAGGAAAATCTTAACCTCGGATTGGCAGGGTTTTGTCATGGTTTGAAGCAACATATCCAGGATTTAAATTCCTAAGATTTGATTTTCCAAAGTTCCTTTGACCATATTGCCCAGGTCTAAGAAGTTTTATGCTGCATTCTACCCTGGATTTCCTTTAAAGTGTCATCATTCCTTCACCTTCAGGACATTGGATAATGTTATGCTGATATTACCTATTTTGCTCTATGATTGGATACATGACTCAGCCAGGGCAATCAGTCATCGTGCTGGTTAGTTCATGGATGGGTGTGTGACTCAATCCAGGTTAAGAAAAATCTAAATGTAGAACTCTCTTCCCAAGCAACATTTGAAGCTGCTAGTAGCCATCCTCACCTGCATCTGGACAGAAGATGCCTAAGAAGAAAGTTATAAAAGAAATCAGTCATGATTAAACATAGTTACTTAAGCTAATACATTCACTTTTTTATTTTGCTTTAAAATATTTTTATAAATAGTGTTATTGATATTCTCTCTTGTACTCATTAGGTCCCCATCTCGCCCCACACTCCCTGCCATGTCCTGAAGAACCCATCAATCCAGTTACTTTCTCTATAGCCTCATCAATCCTGGAGTTAATATAAAGAAAAATATACAGGTGGATAAAACTAATAATAATAGCAAAGTTAAACTGAGAGAAACCTCAATTGCAAAGAAAGTAGAAAACATGAAAACTAGAACAAATGTATAATGGGTCAAAGGGAGATCAAATGATAAGGTGTTAAATTTTTAAAAATCATTTTATTGGGGGCTCATACAGCTTTTATCACAAGCCATCCATCCATCCAGTGTATATCAGGCACATTTATAAATGTGTTGCCCTCATTGTTCTCAAAACATTTGCTTTCTACTTGAGCCATTGATACCAGTTTCTCATTTTCCCCTTCTTCTCCCTCCCCTTTCCCTCATGAATCCTTGATAATTTATAAGCTATTATCATTTTGTCATATCTTACACTGTCCAATACCCACTTTCCTGTTCACCCACCTTCTTCACCCTCTTTCCTTAACCCACTTTCCTGTTGTCCATACCTAGGGAGGAGCTTATATGTAGATCCTTATAATCAGTTTCCCCTTTCTACCCCACCTTCCCTCCACCATCCCGATATCTTTGGTCCTGAAGAGATCATCTGTCCTGGATTCCCTATGTTTCCGGTTCCTATCTGTACCAGTGTACATCCTCTGGACAAGCTGGATTTGTAAGGTAGAATTGGGATCATGATAGTGGGGGAGAGGAAGCATTGAAGGTGTTACATTTTTAATCTACTTGTGTCTACAATAATTTGCTTTCCAACACACTCTACATGATAGCAAGGTTATTCACATCTCCGGCCTATGGTCAGAGGAAATTCACTAGAGGCTTAAGCCACATATATTTCCCTTCACTTTTTTTTAACTGAAACAACTATAAAATGGATAAAAATGAAAATTGCATGGTGACATTGCCTTTAATCCTAATTACATCTGCCATAATTACAATGCTCTCTGCATGTTAACAAGGCTATTCATACTCTCAACTATCGTCAGAGAGGACTCACAAGAAGCTCAATCCATGTATGGACCATTCAAGTAAATTTGAGGCTTTTACTGCCCTCCATAGCCTTCTGAAAACCAGGAGTTCACAATTTAACTTCAATTACCTTTCCTGCCTTATTTGGATTTTATTGTTTATGGTTCATGGGTCAAGGAGGCTTGTGTGCTTCTTCCTTGTGGACTTAGCTGACACTTCATTTAGTTGACTGCTTTTTTGAAAGACAAGCCGTTAAGACCCCAGACACCATTCTTTCTGATAGCTGGACACCATCAAGTTTCTTCATCTCCTATTGCTATAGCTCTCATCTCTTTATGAGGGGGAATATCAATCAGGGCCATGACAAAAGAACTACTTCTTCTTAGATGGAGGCTAGAATTAAGTGTAAGCCAATAATCCACACTCATGTATCATGGTTTATAAATCTGTTTCTTTTTAGATATATCAATATAATGTTATGTTAGAGAACATTATCAATCAATTGCCTAGGGCATTAGGTAATTAATTCTATTGATGGTGTCATTAATTTGTTCAATGGTAGAGAAGTAAAAATACTGTTGAGAAAAGGAATTATAGAAGTATAGGCTGGTTCCAAACTCCATTACATACGTTGTTGACTTGTATTTTATTAGTCTTAATACAATTTACTCACAAAGGTGGATCTATGTCTACCAGGTTAATACATGTCAGAATAAAGCAAGGAGGACATTTATAAAAATAAATATATGGTAGTTTCAGTCCAACCAACATTCACTGGGCATCCTCAATGCAAGAGATCCACATAAGGAAGTTTCAGTCTTAAAATGTCCAAGGGCGACATGCATTTGTGGCAAAGTCCAATTCACTTAGTGGGACATGGAATCTGTTGGTATAGCCTACAAGGTATGTTGTGTGCCTCAAAAAACAGAGTCTAAAGTCCCAGCCATCTGGGTCACCAAGGACTTAATAGAAACTTAATAGGTCCCAAAGGTACAACATAGTACCAGGCATATTATCCCCCTGGGTTCTCTCTTTATATGATTCAACGGTTTCCCCCCACTGTAGCAGGCTTCTCCCATTTTCCCACCAAAAGTAATGGAATAGCTTCTCTAAGACATATATGCCCCCCCCCACCAAACCCTCCATCTTGACTTGAGTTTCCAGTCAGTTTTGCTTACCACTCTGGTAAGAGTATCTTGATTTGGGGTGACTTTAGCAAAAAGCTGTATGGCAGAAACTGAGTCATCTTCTCTCTCTATCCTCAGCTTAAAACTTTGACCCCACCCAAGGTGAGGTCTCCTCTGTAAACCCACCTTTATTTTTTTGCCTAACTTTGTTTGAATTGAGTTTTTGATAGTTTTACTCAAAAGAATGTAGAAGAATGAAAGCTGGTGTCATTTAAAGCGTCTGAAGCAAGTAAATGGTTTTAACAAGAAAGGTCCAAGCAAATAGATGGTTTTTACTAAGCATTGAGCTGCAATGGGATCCCAGGGGTAAATGAGACTGCGACTCCAATGGGCCATGGTGATGTGGTACCTGGGCAGCTTGTGGCAACTGGAGGCTCCGGGTGGGAAGACTGCATTACTGATGATTAAGAGACGTGTAGGATAGACCCAGTCTCATTTTAGCTAACACATCAATCTCATGTTGTTCTTGCTAGGTACAGGAACGCTGGCGGTAAAACCATTCCATACTGGGCTGTGACCCACACGGGCAGCAGTCTGAAACAACCTCCAGCTCTGTGTAAGAGAGACCCAGAGTTCCACTCACTGAAATAGTCACCATCTCAGAAACCCACAGGGGCTTGCTATGAGTCGGCATGGACTCTCCGGCAGTGAGAAGTGAACGCCGACTCATGTTGTTAATGTTGCATGCCGCCGAGTCTGTTCTGACCCATAGCCACCCCGTGCACACAGAACTAGACTCTGCGTAGTCCTGCACCCCCTCACAATTGTTCCCATGTCTGAGTCCACTCAGCCACTGGGTCAATCCCTCTTGTGGAAGGCCTCCTCTTTTTTGCTGCCCCTCAAATTTACAGTGGACTCAGACAGAAGAATTGTGAGGATAGTGCAAGAGTGTAGGTCGGCAAGCCTTTCCAATTTCTGAGATGAATGAAGGTTTCCAGGGCTTCATAAGCTTGTTGAAACATTTCTATTAGCATTTTATCCATTCCTGGAGCCTGGTTTTTGGCCAATGTTTCCAGCGCAGCTTGGATTTCTTCCTTTATTAACCTACATTCTTGATCATATGCTGCCTCTTGAAATGGTTGGTTATAGACAGTTCTCTTTGAAACAGAGACTCAGCCTATTCTTTCCATCTTCTTTTAATGTTTCCTGAAACATCAATAGTTTTCCCATAGAATCCTTCAATATTGCAATTAGATGCTTGAGTTTTTCCTTCAATTCCTTGAGCTTGAAATATTTTGAGCGTGTTCTTCCTTTTGTTTTTCTAACCCCAAGTGATTGCACATTTCATCCTCACACTTTGCTTTGTCATTCTTGAGCTGCCCTTTGAAATTTTCCATTAAACTCTTTTATATTTTATTTAACTTCCTGTTCTTCATGTTCAAGAATATGTTTCAGAATCTTTCTTGACATCTACTTTGATCTACATCTTCTTGTCTTTTTAATGATCATTTGCTCTCTTCATGTTTTACACTTTTGATGTCATCTCACAGTTCCTCAGGTCATCTGTCATTAGTGTCCTATATGCCAAATTTGTTTTCAAATGTTCTGAAATTCAAGTAAGATATATGCAACGTGGTATTTTGACACCCAGGGACTTGTCTAAACTTCCTTCAACCTACACCTGAAATTACACAGAAGCAGTTGCTGATCTATTCCACAATGACTTTTACCTTGTTTGGGCATCTATTGAGGGTCTCACATATCTGTGCCTTCCCACAGATGCAGTAAATTTTATTCTCGTGTATTACACATGATGAGGTCTATAGGTATACTCATCGTTTAAGCTGTTGGAACAAAGTGTGTGCTAGGTGTAAGCCATTGTCTTTGCAAAATTCTATTATGATATCTCCTGTCTTATTTTTAATACCAAAATCATGCTTGCCAATTACGGGTCTTTCCTCTTTGTTTCCAATTGTTGCATTCTAATTGCCAATAATTACCAGTGCATACTGATTACATGTTTGATCAATTTCAGATTGAACAAGTTGGTATAATTCTTCACTTTCTTCATCATCAGCTTTAGTGGTTGATGCAAAAATTTAAATAAACACTGTACTAACTGGATAGATATTTTTCTATTATATATTAGCATTGTACTTCAAGGTAGATCTTAAAGTCTTCTTTTGACAATGAATGTGGCACCATTGCTCTTGAATTTGTCATTCCCGACATAGTAAACCAAATTACTATCTAATTGAAAGTGATCAATATCAGTCCATTTCAACTTTCTTTATGCATTCCATTTCATTTTTGATGACTTTAATTTTTCTAGATTCATCATCATATATTACATGTTCAGATTACTAATCCATGATTGGAGCTGCTCCTTTCATTTTGAGCCATGCCCCATTAGCAAATGAAGGTCCTGAAAGATTTGGTGTTCATTAAAGACTGGTAGTTGCTGATGAAGATCAATATAGATTAAAACTCAATGTAAAGAAAACAAAGATTCTCACAACTGGACCAATAGGCAAAACCATGATGAAAGGAAAAAAGAATGAACTAATCAATCACAAATTCTACCTTGCTTAGGTCTGCAATCAATTCTTATAGAAACTGGAGTCTTCCAAACAATACATTGCATTGAGTAAGCCTGCTGTACAAGACCTATTCAGAGTCCTGAAAAGCAAAGATGTTCCTTTGAGGATTAAGGTGACTTGTCTCAGGATACGGTGTTTTCCACTGCCCCAGGTACATGTGGAAGTTGGACGTTAAATAAGGAAGATGGATGCATTTGAATTATGGTGCTGGTGAAGAATATTGAAAGCATCATGGACTGTTAAAAGGACAAACCATTCTATCTTAGAAACAGGATAGCTAAAATGTGCCTTAGAGCCAAGGATGTTGAGCCTTGTTCTCATGGACTTTGAACATGGCGTCAGGCAAGAAAAGTCCCGAAGAAGGACATCAGACTAGATAAAGAAGCAGTGAAAAAGAGGAAGTGAAAAGAGGAAGACATGGGCAAGATCGATCAACACAAAGGCTGCGATGATGGGCTCAAAGCTGGGAACAAGGGTGAGGCTGACAACATGTTTCATTCTATTGTATATAGGATCTCTCTGAGCTAGAACCAAGCTGAATGTTTCTAACAGTGATGACAACAAAACGGTCACACTCTTAGTCAGGTCACAGCCCCAATTCCATATCAGGCAAGTTTCCACGGGACATGACTTCCAAGACCATTTACTTTATAAACAAGTAAAGGAGGGAGAAGAAACCGAAGGGAGGGATACTGTATGTTACCATCACCAAGAGAACAGAGCCACAGTGGAGCACCTCCTTTGGGTCCAGGGATCCTCTGGTGTGGAAGTCAAGGACTTCCCCCCTATAATCAATAGAAAAAGAAGGCCTTTCTCTTAAGCTGAAACCCTCAATTGTAAAAGAATAAATCCATCCATTTGTGATATTTCTGACCCAGCAGTACTAGAGATGAAGAGACTGTTTATTTTGAGCTGATCTTCACAAGTTAACTAGTCAGCCTTATGTCAGAAAGTCTCCTGCTCACAGCATGCTCACAGGGAGAAATTGCACTCAGGCTGGACCTAACAGATCCATAGGGAACCTGTTACACGACTCAAGTTTTACAATTATCCGTACAATGTTTAAAGGGTCTAGCATGTGTTAACCTCTCTGATTTTTTTCTTGTAAGTTCTTGGATTGCCTGTAGTTCCACCCTGTGAAAGATTCTTTTCATTGGGGTGTTTTATTGAGTCCTCACAATGCTCCCCAATTCAGAACTTCTTTGTTCCCTTAATAAAGTACTTGCTTTAATTTTTCACAAAAAGTTCCTTTTTCTCCTTTGTGGTAGTCCAGGCATGACTAGAGAAACAAGTTGAAACTCATAGGTGTATAATAGAGAAGTTTATATCAAAGAGTAACTGTATATTAACAAAACATCCCAGCTCACTCCTGATCAAGTCCATATGTCTGATACCAGTCTATAATTTCCTCTTTGGACTTGGGAAACCCATACAATGATGCTGAATGTGGGAAGATCACAGGCCAAGGGGTGGAAAGTCTTGTGGATACAGTGGTGGCGATGGAACCATCTCAGCCCTGGCATGGGTCTCCATGTAGCACCTCCATCTCCCAGGCTCTGGTGACCTCAGGGGTCTCCAGGTGGCTTGTCAGCAGGAAGACAGGCAGAGTGAGGAGTCTGTATCTGGCCTCCAGTGAGCTATTTATCCCCAGAGTGCCTCCAAATGAGGTCATCAAGCTACAACATGATTGACAGCCTAGAGTCCACCCCTTTGCAAACCGACAAGATATTATGTAACTGTCATACCCTTTGACATTTCTTGGTTTCAAAAGTGGGGATTTTGAAGGAGCTTTATCTTTAGTGGCCCCAACAGAATGAGGATCTGGAGTTTCTGTGCTAACAAGAGCCTATCCATTCCTATGTGTTCATGGGTCTGATTAGGGTAACTCTCTCATACCTCAAACTCTGACTTCTTATGTGCACTCTTCAAATGTCATCAAAAGATTCACATTTTGCTTTGTCTGTGTCTGCTCCATTTGTCCCTGTGTGTTTTCATTCTGGTCTTGCAAGAATTATTGCTGACTTTGGCCTTTGCTAGTGCAGTAGTGTGAATTTCTGAGAAAATAAACTGTCCTGCAAATTTTCAGTGGGAGAAAAATGAGGTGCTCTTCTCCCATAAATAGTTATAGTTTGGGAAACCCACAGGGAAAGAGATTTTCAACTTTGTTGAATTGCAGGTTCTATAAGTCACACACACACAAATACCAGTAAGTACTGGAAAGCAAGTAAGGGCAGGTAGGCTGGTCATCAGTCATGCAACTTGACCCGTAAGGGATATTTTTCTCTTGCCTCAAGGTTGCTGCTGCTACAGCCAAACTAGTCAAAGCATGAAAGTATGGTGCTGAATGCATTCTAAGTCTTTAGGTTCCTCATCTGCTATCCTTAACTCAGCTTGGCTCAACCTCTCTCCATCTCTCTTGACTTGCTATAAAGTACTCCTGGCAGCACCTCATTTCAGACTACATTTTGTAGCTTGTCTACATCCTATGACTCACTTTACAGAAATTGGCAATAGAGGTGAATGAGCACACAATTTTGGAACTGAAAAGCTTTTAACTCACACAAAATATTAAGAGACACTTCATTGGTTAACCCAGTTATGATTCTGTTTGCTGATGACTTCTTTTTTAAAACCTGGCTCTGCTAGCCCTCACAATTAGGGTGGGTATGTCATTACAACTTCTACTGGGGTTCTTGAAAGTACAGCCCTTTTTGTAAACTATTTTGGGTCAACAAAGTGAGTTAAAAGAGCATGCTAAAGGAGGTGTGTGAATCTTCTAAATATGCTTTTGTGGTGATATATGACTTGATTATGCTTTGGAAACAGAGAACTTTTCTAACTTCTAGAACTACATTAAGAAGTGGGATTTCACCCCCATTTATTAAGACTTCACTGCCCTTACCATCCACAATCTTCTGGACTAGCAGAGAACTGATGATATCGTAATAACCCAATTAGCCAAATTTTGGTGTCCTTAAACTTATTCTGGACTAACATACTTGCCTTGGTCATTTTTCTTTCCAAGATTCAGTCTGCTTGGAATGCATATATTATCCTTGCATTAAATTATTCTGAGAGAGCTTATTTATAAATTATTCTGATTCCAATTTGATTCAACTTGCATTAATGAAATATGAATCATCTTTGACTGAGCACTTTAAAGAGCACCTTCCATGAGTCAAAAATGTCCTTTGAAGATTTAGAAATCTAAAATGAACCTGGTACTGAACCTGAAATAGGCATCAGTTAGAAGACCCCCCTAGAGGCTCAGGGTGCTTACTTGTGTTTATTTACTATGCTACGGCATTCAATTATGCAGGTCAAAAGAAACCGTAGATAGCCTTGAGAAGAATGAGAATTCTAGAACAGTTCATTGTACACTGTGGAATCATGAGGAAGTATGCAAACAGAACAGGGAGTCATCCGTGGTTTAAAATCAGGAGAGGTGTGCATTAAGGTTGTATCCATTCATCATACTTTTTCAATCTGTATTGAGAACAAATCATCCGAGAATCTGGCTTATATACAGAAGGTGGCAGCGTGATGGAGGAAGGCTCACTAATAGTCAGAATATGCAGATGAAACAACCTGGCTTGCTGAAAGTGAGGAAGACTAGACGTACTTGCTGCTGAAGATCAAGGATGACAGCCTTCATTGTGGATTGCAACTCAATGTAAAGAAGATTAAAATCCTCACAACTGGACCCATAGGTAACATCATGATAAATGGAGGGAAGTTTGAAAGTTGTGAAGGATTCTGTCTTGCTTGGATCCACAATCAATGTTCATGGGAGCAGCAGTCAAGAGACAGAAATGTGTATTGCATGGGTTAACTCTGCTGCACAAGACCTCTTTAGAGTGTTGACAAGCAATGGTGTTACTTTTGGGGACTAAGGTGCACCTCACTCAACCCAAGGAACTTAAAATTGCCTCAATATAAAATTGGATAATGAATAAGGAACATCAAAGAAAAATCAATTAGTTTGAACTGTGGTGCTCGTGAGGAATATTGAAAGTACCATGGACTGCCAAAAGGACAAAAATTTCTGTCTTGAAAGAAGTATGACTACAGTGCTTCTTCATGGCAAGGATGGCTAGACTTCATCTCACACGGTTTGGACATGTTGTCAGGAGACACCAGTCACTGGAGAAGGATGTCATCCTTGGTAAAGTAGAGGGGCCAGGGAGACAGAGGAAGACCATCAAAGAGATGGATTGATACCCAGGCTGCAATAGGGGGTTCAATCAGAAACCATTCTGAGGGTGGAGCCAGACAGGGTGGTGTTTTGATCTGTAGTGCAAAAGGCTGCTAGGGGTGAGAACTAATAATAACAAACACTGTCTGATCCTTCCCACGAATCCCAAATTATAGAGAGTTGAATCTTTGGTCCACCTATCCCAACTGAAACCCCCTTCTCCGATGTTCAGCTCATCAAAGGACTGAAGCTAAGATTCAGAAATGCCTCTGGCCATGACCAGAAGCAGACAGAAGATGCATCTCAGAGCATGGACTAGGCTTGAAAATGCCTCCCTTGATCCTTTCTCTCCCCTTTGCCTTCTCTTTACTCATGCCTATATTGATGTTTTCCTTGGCCAGATAGATACATAGGCTCATCACGTTTAAATATTTCATTATTTGATGCACGGTACTATGTAAAACTCGAGTCAGGCTGGTATTCCTTGGTGGGTCTCCACGTGTATCTGAGTGGGTAGCTCCTGATCTACCCTCCAACAACAAAGAAATAGTTTATTACAGAATATCAGGATTCTTAGATTTTCGTTGACAAATAGATTCTTTGGATGGGGGAGCCCTGGTGGCCTGAGGATGACCTGCTGGGCTGTGGTTGACTAGGTCAGCAGTTTGGAGACACCAGTCACTCTGAGGGAAAACAGCGGGGCTTTCTGCTCCTATACAGAGTGAGGGCCTCAAAAACTCACAGGGACAGTTCCACCCTGTCGATGGATGGCAGTAAGTTTTATTTTCCTGATGAAAGTGTCTCAAGAAGAGTAAAGAAACTAAAGAATCTTTCAAACTTAATAAATAGACTCCATATGTAAAGACATCTATCAGCAATGGTGGGTGGGCGTCATCTGATTAGTTACATAAGTGAAGACAGTCAGGAAAGCTTGCTCACATTTGCTGCGAGCTGGCTTCTCATGTTGCCATGTGCATCCATTATAAGCTTCCTTATGAGGTACTTGTTGCCTTCTTCCCAACTGGCTACGATGCTCAGCAATCTAAGCGATCACCCTGAAGGCACCTTTTGGCTGTGCTGACTTCTGCCAGGCTGGATGGACAAGGGCGCTCTGGTCCTGGATTCAAGAATGTATTTGAGCTTCCTTTACCAGCTAATGCACCCCTGTGAAGGTCTCTGTGGTTGGAATCAGTGTTTCACTGGTGCAATCCGTTAGTGGCACTGTTCATACTTCATGTAGGACTTGTACCAGAATAGTAGTTAACCGTGCATAAACTGCCTTCAACGACAGAGTCCACAAATTTTAAGAGATCAACTCCAAAATTGGAATGCAAACAAAAGTACTACTCCAAAAATTAAAATCCCTTGATAGCCCCGCTGCAGCCCAAGGAAAAACTACGTCATCGTGAAATCTGATGGCTATGTCTACGTTCTCAATTATACTCTCTGTCTATGTTAATCCTATGCAATATGTCATGTCTTGCCTTAATGAGCCTGTTCTCCTCATAAATGAAATTATGAGTTTTCCCCTGGGATGGATGGTGGGGAAATTGCTACTCAATTTTGTAGTCTTTATGTTCCTCCTGAATTGTATTATTATAATTGTAAAACATTATATTCCTCTAGTTCTATTCATTTGATATATGACATGCTGTTTTCAGAACCATTTAATTCTTCATATAAGATTATGGTGGGTTACTCTAAAAAATAACATGCTCTAAGCAACGTACTAAATGGGGTCTTTCTCTCTGACTCAATATTTCTGGGGCCAAATGGTCACCTTTTACATTTCCAAGAATTTTAATCTAAAAATCATCTGATTTAGTATTCATTACTAATCTCTATATCAAATGTCCATTTTCTTGATGTTTTGGTGATGACATTTGTGGGGTAGGCTTTGTATAGCTTATCTCAAAGTAGATAGTTCAAATCCACCTGTCACTTTGAGGGAGAAGGATGAGACAATCTGGTTCTGTAACGATTTAAAGTCTTTGAAATGAGAAATACAGTCATTATGAGTTGTCCTTGACTCAATGGCAGGAGTATTTACTGAAATTGGCCTTTGACTACTCGATTTTTACACAAAGACTTAATTATACCATTTGTTATACTTATCATAGGGCTGATAATTGGTTTAGAAAATATTATTCTTATGCTCCAATGTGCCAGTTCTTGATCATGTATTTTGAAGAAATGAAATGATTTCCAGAACAGCTAGGTTCTTCACTTTCTGTCAATTGGTAAGTCCATGCAGAAGAAGACACTCTTATAGTAATGAGCAACAAATGACTCTAGAAATTCTTGATCAATATAGGGCAGGTGATTATAAGTGAACTTTTAAAAGAATCTAAGTCCTTGCAAGAGGGGGAGGCTTCTGTTAAAACTCCATTTTTTGTTCTGATTGATGCCTGTCTCTGTCAAGTATTCCTACTAATAGGCTATACTCTTCCATAGTCCTTCTTTAAAATGATCACAGAAGCAGAGGACCCAGCCATGGCCTGCCGATGTCATTGGTGGTACCCCACAAAAACTACCAGCATTTTATGAGTTAATCAGGTAAACAACCACCAATGAACAAATGGCATCTGACTGCCTTTCATGGGGAGCTTCTGGGATGTTAAAAGTCTCTTCAGAGTAGGTGACTATTTAATAAGTATAGCATCTATAATTAATAAAAAGGGCCCTTGCAAAAGATGAGTTAGTTACTCCTTTGTGGGAGATATAGGCTGCTTTTGTCCTGAAGACGAGATTCTACACATAGTGAAATAAAGATGTGGTAAGTTCATGCAGAAGACTTTCCTATAATAATTCTCAGCTGATTGCTGTAGAAATTCTTCACCAAGAAGGAGGTGAGGAATGAGTTTTTATCTTTGTTTTTAAAGAGCACTTAGAAGAATGGGGGACTACTGTTAAAACTTCATGTTGGATTCCATTGTGATGTTCAATGCTTATTGTGTGCTGACCTCCAATAGCCAGCTAAGTAACACCCCTCCATCCCTTTCTCTCACAGCACGCACCCAGTGAAGAAAGTCATCGAAGCTGGCCTTCAGATCATCCATAGATTAAGCTATTCAGTGTCCGAGACGTAATAACTAACAAAACAATGTTGAACTGACCCCATTATCACCTGATGTCTGTAAAAGCATAATTGGTAAGCATCAATCAATCTGATTTTTAAAATTCCCATAAAATTTAAGTTCCTGTGTATAAGGTCATTTCAATAAAATGCTGGAAGTTTTCCATTGTCTTTTCATTTTTCCATGCAATTCCTGAAACCCCTCCAGATTTGAGCTCCCTGAAAAATTCCCTTTTTCGGCTACTTGAAAAGGGCTGCTAATTTCCAGATCTCTGTTCCTTCTGTAAACTTTTTTTAAAAAATTGAAACAAAAACTCCAGTTTGCTCTTTGACACTTATCTGCAGTGAAACTCTTGTGAAAGCCTTCACTGCAGCTTAGGCAGACAGCATCGGTCAGCCCATGCATATCTTGCTTATTAGGACACCCACCCTTCGGTCTGACCCCTGGTGATCTTTGGTCACATATTGCACAGTGCAGTGCCTGAGCATGTGCCACGTGCACCATGATCATGGGTGGGCCCGCTGTTGCCACCACATCAGTTCTCCTCCTGCAGGCGTTCTCCGTTTTTGCTGACCATCTACTTTAGCAAACATGATGGCCTGCGGTGGTAGGTCGCTTTTGATGATGTGTTTGAAATAAACAAGAGCAGCGCCTTGATATCCTTGCAAATTGTAGTGGCTAGTTCCTGTGAGTGGCTGTGAAGTCCCAACTCGTGGCCACTCCACAAGTGCAGAGTAGATGACTGCTCCCCAGAGCTGTTAAGTCTCCAGACTAGTCTTCTGAGGGACTTCCCAGTGGGTTCAGACCATCAATCCTTCAGCTGGTAGTTACTTAACAGCTTGTGTGCTAAGGGGCTTCTCTTTCTGCATCAGAGTGGCGTGTGTGTGTGTATGTGTGTGTGTGTGTTCACCCTCCTCGATGGTCTATGGAGATTTCAGGAAGAGATCAGAGAAGATTGAAATGTAGAGTGGCCTCCATGAAATCTTGCATGTCCAGAAGCAGGAAAAGATATCAGTGTAACAATAGGTTCCCATCTGCAGCCAACCTGGTCCTTCCTGCCCATTTGCTGTTGCGATACGAGGACCGCCAACACCCCGCTTTGCCAGCTATGTGGCAATGAGAATGCTCAGGTGAGTGGGCTCAGGGAAGCACTACTGATCTCTGCAGTTGCAGAAAAGGTGTTAAGTACTTTCACGCTTCTGGGCTTTTGCTTATGCTGTTACTTCTGCCTTGAATACCCTTTCCCGATGTCCTCATCTGGAAAAATGCAATGCATCCTTCACATTCCGCTCAAATGTCATTGTTCTTTATGAAGCATCGCTAACTGCCCCCTCCCTTCCGCCCCCAACCAGGCACCACCACGCAGACTGCTTTTCCTATGTTAATAAATTTCCTTCTGCTGTGCTACTGCAGTGCGTGGCTGACATATTTTTCTCCTGTACTTATTCCACGGAAAGCAAAGCAGGCGGTTTCTCCCTTATGAGACCCTCAGTCCATCGAGTGCAAAGACTGTGCATGATTCCTCTTTGTCTCTGAAGTACCTAACATAGTTCTTGGCATAGCATTGGTGCTACCCTCACCCTCATTGAATGAATGAGTCAATACCTTAAACCAGGCTTGCAGCTACGACAGCTCCACTTGCAGAAAGCATTCCTACAAAGCACTTCTCACCATTCACAAAGGCAGAGCTGATATGGCAGGCGCTGGCTCCCACTCAGAAAGCTTTGGGTACTTTGATTTTTTTTCTCCTTTGATTTTTTTTAAAAAAAGAAAACAATACAATTGCTTCCTTAGAGCTCCCCAAAGCACACCAATCAGCATATTAATCATCTCCAAGTGTCATCTGAATCTGCCAGTTTCATAAATTTGCATATCTTCCAAACAGTTTCTCCTTCTCCGCCCCCCACCCCCCACCCCTTTCATTAGCTATTCTTGGAAGAGCTGTGTGCCCTCCATCTTGCTGAAGCTGACTTTATTTTTATTTCTCTTTGTAAAGACAGATTTGTGAGATGATGAATTAGTCATTGCCAATTTCATGCGTTTACGCTCTGTGCGTTTACACCTTATATTTATTCAGTCCCATTCTCCCCTTCTGGCTCCAGATGGTGTGGCAGTACAGCTTGGGGTGCGTGAGGGAGAGAGAGTGTGAGTGCCTGCTCCCTCTCCCCTTCCCTCCCCCCTTCCTTGATTTCACTCCAGCTCTGTGGGGCCAGCTTGGAGTGGCACAGCACCCTCTGGCAAGTGCAGCTTCTGCAGGTTTCAGAGCTGCTGAAGAACCGGGACAGGACATGTGAGTGAGCCAATGGGACCTGTCAGACATTGACTCTTTCCCCTTCAGTCACTGCCCACCTCCCAGTAAAACTAGCAAACAAAAAACTCACGGCTGCTCAGTAGATTGTATTCCTAGCATCCCTATAGGACAGAGGAATACTTTTCCATGGGGCTTCCAAGGCTATCAATCTCCATGGAAGCAGAATGCCGAAACTCTCACAGGAAGTCACTGGTACATTTGAACCTTCAACATTTTGGTTAGCAATTAAGCTTTCAATCCTGGGCCATGTGGGTTCCTTCCTATAGTGGGGTAATATTGTTTAATTAATTGGGATTTCATACAAATATTATATCATTCCATACTTCAATCACATCAAGTGAATCTGTACAATGGCTGCCCTAATCAGTTTCTAAATGTTCTTTTTCTACATGGACACCTTGACAATGGGGTCATGCTTTGATACTGTCACTGAGCCATTTATTCCTAGGGGTTTCCTCCACTTAGGCAACAGACCACAGGTGTCTTGGAAGAATGTTGACAGACTGTAGCTGCAAATAAAAGAATTAGATCACGTTGCTGTTAGGTAGTGCTTACTGCAATCTGAAAGGTCGCCAGTTTGAAACCTCCAGCTGCTCCTGGGAGAAAGACATGGCTTTCTGCTCCTGTAAAAAGTCTCAGAAACTCACAGGGTCTCTATAGGGTCCTACAGGGTCTCTATGAGTCGACATCGATTTGATGGCAGTGATTTTAGTTGTAGTGCTAGATACCATTGAGTCAGCTTTGCACAACAGACCAAGACACTCCCCAATCCTGTGGCATCCTCACAGTTTCTCTTATGATTGAACCCATCGTTAAAACCACTGTGACAATTCATCTCATTAAAAGCCTTCCTCTCTTTTGCTACCCCTCTACTAGACCAAGCATGATGCCTGTATTAGTCTGGGTAGACTAGAGAAACAAATTCATAGACACTCGCATGGCTATAACAAAGAGCTTTATATAAAGAGCAAATTGTACATTAAGAAAGCATCCCAGCCCAGTCCAGATGAAGTCCATAATCCTGGGATTAGCCCATATGTCTGATATCAATCAATAAAGTCCTCTCCAGACTTACCAAACACATGCAATGGGGCTGAAGGAAGGAAGATCACGGGTCAGTGGGTGGAAAGTCTTGTGGATCCAGTGGCATTGCACGCATCTTAGTGCTGGCGGGGGTCTCTACTTGGCTTCTCCAGCCACTAGCGTATTTCCATGTGTCTTGTCAGCTGCAATATCTCCCAGGGAGTAGAGAAAGCAGAGAAAGAGGGTGTCTTCAGTTTGCAAGGAGGAATGCCATAGTTTCAAGAATCTTCAGGAGAAGGCCATGCCCACACAGAGGCCTCATTGGCTATGATCTGATTGACAGGTTAGACTCCACCCCTTCATTCATAAGCCTGTCAAATTGAAAAACAATGATAATGTTATTATAATGCCCTTCTTCAGGGACTGGTCTCTCCTGATAACATGTTCAAAGTATGTGAAATGAAACCTCACTATCCTTACTTTTACTTTTTTATTAAACATTTTATTGAGGCCTTTTTAGATGTTATAACAATTCACAAATTGATTGTTTCAAGCAAAATTGTACATATATTGCCATCATTATTTTCAGGCTGCTTAAAACTTTAAAGGATAAAGGTAAATTTAAATTTTACCACTAGAAAAATAATAAAATCTATTCATTAAAATAAACAATAAAGTAAAAATGCTTCACAAACACAGAAACAAAAACAATGATTGATAGGAGTGAAGAGTTATACACAGAAGGACCTAATCAAACAAAATTAAGAGAAACAAAGAAACTATGCAAAGCACACATATGCATACACAAAATTATAGCAAACTAAAGCAGTAAATTCATACATATTGTTAATCACACTAAAGGTAAATGGACTAACTGACGCAGTGTGGCTGGTAAGGTTTATAAAACAAACAAACTATAAGCTATCAACATATTGTGTATGCAAAACACACCTTAGGCACAAATAAGTTCATAAGCTAAAAACCATCCTTACTTTTAAAGATCATTTTGGCTGTACAAGACAAATATTTTTGGTTCTCTTGGCAGACCAAGGTATTTTTAATATTCTTCACCAGCACCACAATTCAAATACATTGGTTCTTCTTCCTTCTTATTCGAAGCCCAACATTCACATGCATATGAGGCGATAGAAAATACCATGACTTGGGTCAGATGTAGCTAATTCTTCAATGTCACATCCTTGCTTTTTAACACTTTAAGTAGGTCATTTGCAGCAGATTTACCCAATGAAATGCACCATTTGATCTCTTGTCTGTTGCTTTCATGAACATAGATTGTGAATACAAACAAGGCAAAATCCTCCATTTCAATCTTTTATCCATTTATCTTAATAGCACCGACTGTTCCATTTGTGCTTTCCTTACACTGCGTTGGAATCCGTACAGAAGGCTGCAATCCTTGATTGGCATCAGCAAGTTCTCAAGGCCGAAATCAAGCAAGGTTGTGTCATCTTTAGATTGTGAAAAAGCCCTGAGTCTTGTTGCCTTATGAAAGAGATTTGGAGGGAAAGGTGAGTTTGTCAATGGAGGTATGACTATTCCTTCTCAAGAACAGTACATGTGTTGTCTGTTCATAGGTTTCAGCAATGGAAGAAAGACAATGAAAGAGCACCCTCCTTTGCAAAACACATCGCAATCAGCCCGTTGCTGTGGAGTTAATTTTGACATAGAGTCACACTACAGAACAGACTAGAGCTGCCCCATAAGGCTTGCAAGTCTGCAATCTTGGTTAGCATCCAAGTGAAAAAACACTGCACCACAAGGGTTCCTGGCTGGAGCCTTTGCAAAGCAACACAATAAGATACACCTGTGCTAAGATACACTGTGGCTCAGAGGCCTAGTCTCCTCAGAAATCTGCACCATGCTCCCTTACCATGCTCAATGAAAAGTACAACTCAAGGACCAAGGCTAAAAGATGAAATATGAGTGGCACTGGTCAGATGAGACATCTAAAGACTGCACACTATAGTATTTAAGTCCAAGAAGGCAGCTATTGCAGTATTGAGTGTAGTGTAAGGATTGCAATGCTTAGCTGCACACCAGGTATGCAGGTAGATCAATAAATAAGGATATGAGAAAGTGAACATGTAGGAACCTCAAAGTACTATGGCTCTAGGGTTCTTGGAGAAAACTGTAGGAATCCGTCAGGAAACCACCCATTTTTTGGATCTGGCTACTGATGGCACTGACCTGTCTAGGATTCCATAGCCACTCAGAACACGTGGGATCTTCTGTCCTGCAACCTCTCCCATACCTCCAGAAGCCATTGACCATGTTGGAAAAGAGAGTCATATTTAGGAAGACAGATGTCTACACAAAAACATTTTCCTTAAGTGCGTTCCATCATGCCTGTTGTGTGAGTTTCTGTGTGTGTGAGAGAGAGAGGGAGAGAAAGAGAGGAGTATGTAGGCAGAAAATGAAAGAACAGAACGGCACAAAGCTCCCGAGAACAGAAGGTCTTAAACTTGTTTGGATGATGGATCCCTGAGGGTATGGGATTCTTCCCAGAACACAGTGTAGAAGGAACAGCTGGATCATATTGGCATATGGGCAGGAATATGACTGGTTATTTTACATTGCTCATAAAGCTTAAACATAGTTAAATTCGCAGGCTATGAAACATAATGAGTTATAAAAGGAGAGGTCAAATTCAGCGCATTTATTTTTTTACAAGTGTCCTCATTAAGTTTCATTTGTGCTGCTTGCATCCCGTATGTCACCAGTGAGCAGTGATCTCAGTGACACCTGGGAGGGAGGAGAAAAGAAGCACTACGGGAAAGGTGTCACCCATTGTTCTCACTCGTTCTGTGAGTCGGTGGGTGGTGGGGAGCTGGAGTGGAAACAAGATGATTTAATTGCAGAAAAAAAATGCTGTAATGTTGTTGAGCACCCTCTGTAAACCAAGGCTTCTTATTGGCACTGGGAATCCAGATAGTGAAGGTTGATCTTCACCTTTGAAAGTTCAAGGTCCAGTTATCATGACGTGAAGTGATGGAATTCAATCACTTTCTGTGGAGTGGTCTGTCTGAAGCTGCAAATGAGAGATGATTTCAGAGAAAAAGAGACAACAGAGTGAATGAGTGATGCAAGTAGAGGAAGCCCTGAATGAAAAAAACATCTGGGACCCAGGGCTCCAGCAATTTATGCAGTGAGAAACTCACTTAACTCTGTCTCAGTGTAAGTCTGGGTAGACTAGAGAAACAAATCCATACAAACTCTTATGTGTATAAGAAAGAGGTTTATATGCAAGAACAATTGAACATTGAGAAAAAAATCCCAGTCCAATCCAGATCAAATCTATAAGTCTGATATTAGCCCATTTGTCTGAGCACAATCTACAGAGTCCTCTTCCAATTCACGAGACACATGCGATGATGTCAGATGCAGGAAAATCACAGGCCAGTGGGTAGACAGGAGTGTCCATGTGGCTTTTCTCGCTTCAGAGGTCTGGTTCCATCAGGGTAGGCCCATGTGGTTTTTCACAGGGAGCCAACCTTGTCAGTCAAATGTCTCCAAAGAAGTAAATGAGATAGTGTCTCCCGCTTCCAAGAAGAAATTACCACATTTCCTGAAATTCTCAGGAAAAGACCATATCCACATAGAGGTCTCATGGGCTGTCTCCCGGTTGACAGGCTAGACTCTACCCCTACACTCTTAATCCTCAAATTGACACCAGATTTGGTGACTGCCACAGTCAAGAAGAACCTAGGGTATGACTTATGGGGACATACTTGATGCAGTGTAAAAATATACGAAACATGTTGCTACTATTAGTTAGAAAGCACAAGTAAACCTGTACTTGTCATCTTGTTGTTATAGCTGTTAGGTTCCGATTCATAGAGACCTTATGTGCAATAGCACGCAACACTGCATGGTCCTGTGTTACTCTCACAATTGTTCCTGAGTTTAACCCATTGTTATAGACAGTGTCAATCCATCTTTTTGATGGCTTCCCTCTTTTTTGCTGCTCCTCAACTTTACTAAATATGATGTCCTTCTCCACCGATTGGTCTCTCCTGACATGTCCCAAGTATTAAAGACAAAGTTTCACCATACTTGTTTCTAAGGAACACTCTGGTGATACTTCTTCCAAGACAGAACAGTTTGTCCTATTAGCAGTGCCTGATACTTTCAATATGCCTACTCAGCATCACAATTCAAATGCATCAAGCCTTCATTAATCGTCTTTGTTCAAGGTCGAACTATCACATGCATATGAGGCAGTTAAAAATACCATGGTTTGGGTCAGGTTCAGCTTAGTCCTCAAAGTAACATTCTTATTTTCAGTACTCTAAAGAGGTCTCATAAAGGACATCTACCTTTATGGGGTAAAAGGTCTTTTGATCTCTTGTCTGCTCCTTCCATGAATATTTTGCTTGTGGATGTAAGCAACACAAAATCCTTGATAAATTTAATCTTTTCTCTATTTATCATAATGCTAACTAACTATTGGTCCAGTGCTGAGAATTTTGGCTATCTTTACATTGAGTTGTAATCCATACTGAAGGCTGCAATGCTGATTTTCACCAGCAGATGATTCAAGTCCCCTTCACTTTCAGCAAGTCAGGTTGTGCCACCTGCATATTGTTGGTTATTAATAAGACTTCTTCAAATCCTAATGCCATGGTTTCTATCAGAAAAGTCAGCTTCTCTGATGATCTGCTGAGCATAAAAATTGAATAAGTATGATGAGAGGATTCAATATTGTTGCATAATATTTCTGATTTCGAGCCATGCAGTATTCTCTTTTCCTCTTCATGCATCTGCCTCTTGATACATGTACACTTTCCATATGAACAAATTAGTGTTTTGTGATTCCAAATCTTCTCAAGGTTATACATAATTTGTCATGGTTCACATAGCCAAATAGCTTAACACAGTCAATACGATGCAATAGAGTATCCATTGTTTTGAGTAAAGATCCGTCTAACATTAGTAATAATATCTCTCGTTCCAAATCCTCTTCTGAATCAAGCTTGAACCTTTGGCAGCTCCCTGTCACTGTGCTGCTGCGACTGTTGTTGGATGATCTTCGGCAAATGTTTACTTGCAAGTGATATCAATTAGGTTGTTCTATAATTTACGCATCTGTTGGGTCACCTTTCTTTGGAATAGATACTAATATGAATCACTTCCAGTCAGTTGGCCAAATAGCTGTCTTCCAAATCTTCTGGCATGGACATGGAAATGCTTCCAGTGCTTCTTCTGTTTATTGAAACATTTTGATCTATATTCCTTTAATTTCTGGAGCCGTGTTTTTGGCAAAAGCCGTCAGGGCAGGTTGAGCGTCTTCCTTCAGCACCCTAAGTTCACACTCACACTCTACCACTTGAAATGGTATAACACTAACTACCTCTTCGGGGTCGTGTGTTCTTTCCCTCTTCTTAGCTTCCTGCTTCATTCAACATTTTGTCCACAGCATCTTTCAATATTGCCATTTGCAATTTGAATCTTTTCTCTTGAGTTATTCTAGCTTCAGATACACTGAGCATATTTCACCCTTTTGTTTTCTAATCTTCGGTCTTTGCACACATTGTTATAATATTTGGCTTTATCGTCTTATGTTTCCATTTGAAATATCTCATTATTCCCTTTCACTTCAGCTTTTCTTCCATTTGCCCTAGCTGCTCTATGAGTAAGAAAAGCTCCAAGTCTCTTCTGACATTCATTTTCTCTCTTTCCTATCCTTTTAGGGACCTTTTGCTTTTATCATGAATGATGGTCTTGATGTCCTCCCATAACTTCACCAGGTCTTCTGTGATAGGTGTTCAATGCATCAAGTCTGATCTTGAGATATTCTTGAAAATCATGTGGGTTAGTCTCAAGGTCCTATCTTGGCTCTCTAGAATGTATTTTCATTCTCCTTAGCTTTATCCTGAATATCCATATGAGCAATGGATGGTGAGTCCCACAGGCAGACCCTGTCCTGAAGTAGTCATTGACTTTGAACTTCCCCAGCCCTTCTTCCCACAGACATATTGTGATGTACGTATATTTCATCTGGAGCAGACACGTCTATAGTTTCCTTTTGTGTTGTTGAAAAGAGTATTTGCTATAAATAAATCATTGGTTTTGCAAAATTAAAATGGAATCTTCCACTTCCTTTCTTTTTTTATTTTATTGGGGGCTTTTACAGCTACTACATAACATTCAGTATATCAATTGTATCAAGCACATTTGCACACGTTTTCACATACATTTCCAAACATTTTCCACTTGAGCCCTTGATATAAGCTCCTCTTTTTTTAAAAAAAAACAAAAACCTCCCTTTTCCCCTTCCCCCCTTTTTAAATGAATCATTTTATTGGGGGGCCCTTACAACTCCCATCACAATCCCTAACAACATGAATTGTATGCAGGC
The DNA here is from genome assembly GCA_004026705.1 of Nesogale talazaci. Classification (NCBI taxonomy): domain Eukaryota; kingdom Metazoa; phylum Chordata; class Mammalia; order Afrosoricida; family Tenrecidae; genus Nesogale; species Nesogale talazaci. The sequence continues at coordinate 25,049 of PVJH01009687.1, read as the reverse complement.
CACTTTTACACACCCATTGCCATCACCACTCTCAAAACATTCTCCCTCCCTCCAGGCCCCCATTATAAGCTCCCTATATTACCCTTCCTCCCCCCGTTCCCCTTGAACCCTTAGTAATTTACAAATTATTTTTTCATCCTGTACACATACAATATGTCCCAACACTCACTTCCCTGTTGTCTGTGCCCCAGAGAAGAGGCTATGTGTAGATCCCTGAAGTTGGTTCTCCCTTTCTATTCCTCCATCTCTCCACCCTCCTGGTATCACTCCTATTACTAGTCTTGATGGATCATCTATCCTAAATTTCCCACGTTTCCAACTTCACTGTACATCTCCTGGTCTAGCTGGATTTATATGGTAGAATTGGGGTCATGATAGTGGATGGGAGGCAGCATGGGAACTAGAGGAAGGTTGCATATTTCATAGCTGCTACCCTGTATCTTAACTGACTCATCTCCTCCTTGTAACCCTTCTGCAAAAGGATGTCACCTCACCTATTGATGGGCTTTGGGTCCCCAATCTGTACTCCTCCTCATTAATAATAATATAATTTTAGCTCACTGATGCCTGACACCGGATCCCTTCACCACCTCATGATCACACAGGCTGGTGTGCTTCTTCCGTGTGGGGGTGTGCTTCTTCCGTGTGGGTTTTATTGCTTTTGAGCTGAATGGCTGCTTGTTTACTCAAGCCTTTAAGTCCCCAGATGCTATATCTTTTGGTAGTCGGGCACCATCAGCTTTCTTCACCACATTTGCTTATGCACACATTTGTCCTCAGGGATCATTTCAGGAAAGTGAGCATGCAAAGTTGTGCTTTTGAGTTCTTGAAGCCTGATATCTCATTCCTTTGACACCTCATGATTCCACATGCTAGTGTGTTTCTTCCATGTGGGCTTTGTTGCTTCTGAGCTAGATGGCTGCTTGTTTACTTTCAAGCCTTTAAGTCCCCAGACGCTCCATCTTTTGATAGCCAGGCACCATCAGTTTCTTCACCACCTTTGCTTATGCACACATTTGTCTTCAGTGATCATGTCAGAAAGGTGAACATCTTGGAATGCCAATTTAATAGAACAAAGTGTTCTTGAACTGAGAAGATACTTGAGTGGAGGTCCAATGCCCATCTGTTGTCCTACTACTAACCCTATACGTATACACATTAATCTCTTTCCCCATCCTCACTTATACATACATGCCCCTATGTATGTACCTGTATTTGAACCTCTATAAATGTTCATTATCTCCCAGTTCCTTCCTCTATTTCCATTTGCTTCCCTCTTGTCCCACTATCATGTTCACTCTCCATTTGGGTTTCAGTATTTTTTCTGTTACATTTGTCTTAATCAATCCCTATTAGCCTTCTCTCACCCACCTTGTCCCTGCATTTGTATCAATTGTTATTCCCTTTTTCCTGGGCTGGTCGACATCACCACCTTTCCCCCTCCTCCCCCTCTTCAATGTCCCCTACCCTGGAGGCATCAGACTTGTCATTTTCACCTCCAACCTCTTTGTCCAGTCTATCTTGTCTAGATAGACCTGTAGAGGTAGCAATATGTACACGAAAGGTCTCCTAAAATGGAGCAACTTAAGCAAATAAAACAATGATAACAGCAAGAAACCCCTCAATGTACTATACAATATGTAACAGAATAATAAAAATAATAGCAATATAAGAACCTGTATAAAGTTAAAGGTCTGTCGTTGACCTTCTAAAGTGACCCCTGGTTGAGTTGGATGGGGTGCCAATACCCTGGCCCCAGAGTATATCCTTGTCACTCCATCTGTGACTCTACACTCTGCTGCACACTCTTAGTGCTTTGCATTGGTGTGATTGTGTCCAACAGGGTATAATCTTGACCCCTCTTCTTCTTCCTGGCCCCAATAGGCCTTGGTTCTGCGAGGGTAGCCATATTTCTTAATGGGGCTGGCCGTGCAGTCCTCTTTGTGCAGTAGCTGTTTTAAGTGGGATTGCTGCCCTGAAGGCTCGGTGGGCCAGGATGCACGTCATTCTCTCTTCCTCCCCTTTCATTTGTTCTCATGTGCTCTGGTCAGGCTTATCTCACTCCCCAAGCTTCAGCTTCAGTGCTGGCCTCCAAGGCAACTTCCTCTGGTAGAGAGGTGGCTGCCCCTATAGTTGGGGTTGGGGTTGTGTTCTCAGGTGCCTCCACTAGTTCTCCTCTCCATGCTGTCATGCTGCATTCACATGCTGGGTCTCCGGGTTTAAGTATGGTCTCTCTTTCCCTGTGGAGATATAAACAATACCTCCCCTTTGATGGTTTAGTGCCCCCTTCCCTTTCTACACATCGCCATCTGCCTCCCCTCCCCACTTGATGGCTACCATATGTAGCCTTAGATTTGATCTGGCCCCTGCCATATTACCTGGGCCTTCTCCCAGGATTTTCTCTATAGAGTAGTTTTTCCCAATGCCCCTTTCCAATTTTAAAATTATTAATATGCTTACCTCAGCGGATTCATATTGTACATGTCCTTTTGCGCTTGGCTAGCTTCACTTAGCATAATTTCCTCCAGTTCTTCCCATGCGGTGACGTGCTTCATACGTTCATCACTGCTTTTCAGCGATGCATAGTACTCCATTGTATTTATGTACCACAGCTTTTTAATCCATTCATCAGTTGATGGGAATATGGACTGCTTCCAACTCCTTGCCATTGTGAACTGTGCTGTGATGAACATTGGAGCACAGATCTCTGGTCGTGAATTGTTGCTTGTCTCTTCTGGGTATATGCCCAGTAGGGGAATTTCTGGGTCATATGGTAGTTCAATTTCCATCTGTTTTAGGTATCTCCAAATTGATCTCCATAGTGGCTGTACATACCTGCAGGTTCACCAGCAGTGGATAAGCGACCCTATCTCCCCACAGCCTCTCCAGCATTTGTTACTTTCTGACTTTTTGAGTTGGGCTATCTTTGAGGGTGTTAGGTGGTATCTCATTATTGTTTTGATTTGCATTTCTCTTATGGCTAATGATTGGGAGCATTTTCATATATATATATATATATATATATATATATATATTGGCCTCTCTGATTTCTGCCTCTGTGAAACTTCTGTTTAATTCCTTTGCCCATCTCCTAGTATGTTAGTTTTGCTCTTTTTGGAAGCTATCAGGGTATTGTAGATTTTAGTAATAAGACCTTTATCTGATTTGTCATTACCAAAGATGTTTTCCCAGTCTGCCTGTTCTCTTATTACTCTCTTGGTGAATTCTTTGGATGTGCACAGGTGTTTAATCTTTAATATATCCCATTTGTCTATTTGAGCCTCCTTTGTGTTTGTGTCTTTCCCTATTTCTGTTAGCCTATGTAGTCCTTGTGCCAGTGTTCCTGGATTGTTCCCAATTCCCTCATTGATGGCCCTAATAGTTTGGGGTTTTACTTCAAGGTCTGTAATCCACCTTGAATTTATTCTAGTGCATGGAGTGAGGTAAGGGTCTTGCTTCATTTTTCTACAGGTAGATATCCATTTTTTCCAGCACCACTTGTTGAAAAGGGCATCTGTTTCCCATTTGATACTTTTGGGGCCCTT